>JARHVA010002860.1:7500-167500 GCA_037957365.1 Torreya grandis
TTAGTTGGTAATGGGTGGATCTATGATAGGGCCCACTTGAAGTCATTTTGGTTTGTACCCTTGAAGTGAGTATTTTTTTCACTCTAAATATTAGGTTTATTTGTGTGCATATTTATCATATATTTTTATGAATTGGTTTTTCCTAACTGTGTTTATGATAGTTAGTGGGTAGGGAGTTATTTGTAAGGGTAACTACATATTGCTCTATCATTTAACAAAAAGTCAAAGGTTGAAGGTCTTCACAACTAATATGACATTTGTTTAGGAATGGGTGGACTATAACTAGCCTTGAATATAAGTGTGATGAGATCACTATAGATATGTAGGTAGATTAGGGAATTTGTGCAAGCTTAAAAAATGAACTCTCTAGATGCCATTTTATGTGGCTATTATCAACTAATTTTAGGATGTTTTTAGAGAACATGTTTAGGGAACTAACCCTTAGTATGCTCTCCTATTGTGTTCAATTGAAAACTAACCTAGGGTGTTATTTGAACTTATGATTATACATATAACCTTTAAAGTGATTGTTTAAGCACAAATCTTATAACATTTTTCTTGACATATGTGTTGTTTGTTAGTTTCGAAGTTATGTGGTGTACTTAATTGTTTAGTTGTAGTAGGATAATGAATACCATTAATTATTGACATTTGAGCTTTTTATCTCCTATCTTATCCTTGGCTAAAATTAGAGACTTGCTTGGGAGATGAAGCTTTTCAAAATAGTGCAAGTCAAATAATTCTAAGACATTGACCTCATTGGAACAAGAGATTATAGTTTCCTGATCACACTTGACTCATGTTTGTGTCATCATGAAATAATTATTAGGTAAACACGTGCAAATTGTGACATTTTTAGTTTTTTATTGATGAATTTTAGGTGTATCATATCATTTTGAGTATATGACTAGAGTTTATATAAGCTAGACTGAGTGGCGTAATAAATCCCTTATTATATTTTATTTACAATTTAGTCTCGGTGATGTTGTCTCATGAAGGAGGCCATTATAAGTGAAAGGAGAAATAAACTAGACCCTAAATCCATAAATTGAAGTAGGATACCAAACTTATGATGGGGGCATTAGGTCTAGGTTCTTAGGTTAGGTTAAGGGTGTTTTTCATCTTCCATCATGTTGGACATTTGCATTGTTTTTTGGAGTAATTATATATAAATAATATTAATTGAAGTTTAAGTTTGATAATCATGTAGTTTTTTTCAACCTTTTCTCTTTATATGTACTTGTAATCATTGTCTTGCTTGCCTTGTGATCGTATTTTTATAGTGTTAGATGAGACTCTCCCTTGGTGAAACTTAAAATGGTAACCTTGTGTTAAGTGGTTTTTTGCTCACTTCATTTCACTTTATGTTGTTGATGGGTTATGCATGAATATTATTTATGATCCTTTGAATCAAGAAATTATATTTACATTAGACATGTATTATTTGTGCTTTATTATTGAGGATTTTATAGATGATGACCTCATCCTATTATGTATGCATCTTACATCCTAGGGAAGACTTGTGGTGGAAAATAATAGAGTTAATTAAATTACCTAATTTTTTGTATAATTATATGTCACACTTAATTAATAATTTTTTAAAAATTAGATAAAAATTTAATCACTAAGCAATTACATTTAACATTTGAAATGAATTAACAAAAAAATTACATGGATTTTGAGGCAAATCATTTGGGCATGATATTCAGACTCTAAAAATACTATTTATAGAGACTTGGACGCTTACATTAACTTATGGACACTTACATTGATGCTTTTATCCATACCTCGATGTAAATATCATGTAAAAAATATTCAATATATTTTAAAATTTTAATTGTGTATTTTATGGTTCTCTTTAAAAAGAATTTATGTATGTAGATGTGTACATAAGTTATGTGTAACTATATATAGCTCAAACCCTAGTTCTTTACCTTAGGTTAAATAACCTTGCTAAAAATGTGTTAATGGGTTCACAAAGTTGATATAACCTCAATAACCCATCTATAAATGACCACTTCCTACATATAAAATACTATAAGGAGGTCCTTAGACATATGTAGTTCTCCCCTAAGTGTGGGTTTGTGTGTGAACAAGGGTACAATATGCTTCATGCAAGGGCATCCAATGATCTAGCTTGTAATTTAAAAAACCATGGGATATTATTTGAGTGATTCATATCTGTAATATGATTTATCCTATGATTGATATATAAATGGATAAGAATAGGGAAATTTTGAATCCTTAAAAAATAATTTTGATAGATGTATTCTTAGTAAGTTTTTTGAATACGAACTAGTGATAACAAATGGTATTTGTTTTGTATTAATATTATTCATTTTGAAATTATATTATAGAAGGGTTAGATAGGAGAAAAAAATTGCCCCATAAATTTTGAAATATTTTAAATTTAGATGAATTTGGAGGTACAAACACTTAATAAGGAACTAGACACTGGCTCAATGCTAGTGTCCCTATGAAAACACAAGTGTCTAGCATGATAGAAAACTGTTGAAGGTTTGAAATTGATAATGAAATATATCAACCATAGTTTTAGCTTGATGTAGTGTACATGGGATTTGGATCATTATAATAATAGGGTAAAATAGATAAATATTCACAATGAAATGGTGAATGTGAGTCTTTCAAAAACAAGAATTAAAATGAAGGGTAGAACCCTAATTGATATTTTTCATATATACATGATTAAGATGATATATAAAATTATATTTTAGTATATATAGTTTTTTACATGTGGTATCATTATTATATCTTTGATAAACCCATTTATAATCATTTTTATAATCATCTACCTATATTGATCACTAATGAGAGATATAGCCTTAAGTTTTGGAACCATTTATTCTTGAAATTTGAGTGTATAGTATCTTATTATTGGTTTAAGATTATTTAAGTCCTTAACTAGATAAAATTATATACAAATTCTATTGTTATTACCTTGTTTTAATCTATTTTATTGAGATCATTATGATTTTCAAAAGTTATCCTAGCATGTACATAAAACAACCATTGAAACTAAAATTGAGGAGTGTAAATATCCTACTTTCCATTAAGGGAGTGTTATAAGTTGAGTGACATAGTAACCTAAACAACACTGCATTGGATACTATAGTAAATATTTTTTGGAACCTAAAAATTAGGTTCATATTTTAAGGTGGAAACTAAATTAGGTTATCATTTCAAAGTGGAACCAAAAAATTGGTTCATATGTAAAATTGGAACCCATAAATAGTTTTGTATGTAGAATTGGAACCTCGAAACAAGGTCATATGTAAAATAAACCACTGTAGATATATATACATCCAAATTTATTATATAGTACCATAACTCACTACCCATCCTCAATATATAAAATTTAGTAACGTTTGCATGAACAAGGTCCAAGCCGAAATACAGTCCATTTGTCCCTCAAAGTGATATTAAATGTAAACATATAACTATAAAAATGTAATAAAATTTCTCAAATTTTACTCACAATCAAATAGAGGGCATGAAATATGTCTTAATATGCTCAATTTAACCCATATAAATAATATATTATGTCTCAAAATGTGAGATGTTTTTCTATCATATCCCAAAACATTGAAACAAACCCATTGTATACCCCTATTTTGATATGAGAAATGAAGTGTAAAAATCTCTCATCTCAATATATATATATATATATATATATATATATATATATATATACATATATATATACATATATATATATATACATATATATATACATATATATATATATACATATATATATACATACATATATATATATATACATACATACATACATATATATATATATATATATATATATATATATATATATATATATATATATATATATATATATATATATATATAACTGTGTGTGTGTGTGTGTGTGTGTGTGTGTGTGTGTGTGTGTGTGTGTGTGTGTGTGTGTGTGTGTGTGTGCATCATGTGTTATATATAAAAGAATAATCATGTAAAGTATACTTAAAAATGTGATAATATATTTACTCATAGAATAATTTCAATCATTCAAACATGTATTAATTATGAAATCCAAGGAAATGGTCAAACATGTGTCAATGTCAATTAGATATATAGATCAAGCACATTGTGATAAAAAAAATTATTAGATACATGATATAAATCATGTAAACATAAATAGATAAAATAGTTTAGAAATATTCATGATAAAAATAACAACTCCAAGATCATAGTAATAGTTAATTTGTTCCATATAAAATATGTTTAACTTCACAAAATATCATGATCAAAAAGCATAAAAACACAAAATACATGATGCAAATTTAACATGGACTAGATGATTTTGTAACACAACTAACACAAAAAATGAAAATCATAGTTAATGTACCATAAAATATATAATAATAAGTATAACATACTTTAAAGATAAATAAATTTCATAATCACCAATATCAATCATGCGTGGAACAAGAAATGTTAATTTACATAATCAATTAATGTCATCATCTATTATATAAAAGAAAAAATATCCATAGGAATTTATAATATAGAAAGTATGAACAAGATAAATTTATGTACAATAGTATAATATGAGAAATGGAATAATATATAAATATATAACTTAAATAATGTATGGTTATGCCTTTTGTATGGGCATTTCCTCAATGTAGAAAGGTTTCCTATGGGTGTGAGGAATGTCATGCATGTATATGTATATGTACATGTATCATATATAGCCTAAATATCCTACATCCAAATCATATATACTATGAAAAACATATGTGAATACAATGGATATGTAACTCACCATGTATATGATGAATAACATCAATCAACTATGTGTACCATAAAAACATATCATGAACAGGTCATATATATATTATCATGAACAGGTCATATATATATATATATGACCTGTTCATGATATGTTTTTATGGTACACATAGTTGATTGATGATATCCAACGAAATGGTCAAACATGTGTCAATGTCAATTAGATATATAGATCAAGCACATTGTGATAAAAAAACTTATTAGATACATGATATAAATCATGTAAACATCAATAGATAAAACAATTTAGAAATATTCATGATAAAAATAACAACTCCAAGATCATAGTAATAGTTAATTTATTCCATATAAAATATGTTTAACTTCACAAAATATCATGATAAAAAAGCATTAAAGTACAAAATACATGATGCAAATTTAACGTGGACTAGATGATTTTGTAACACAACTAACACAAGAAATGAAAATCATAGTTAATGTACCATAAAATATATAATAATAAGTATAACATACTTTAAAGATAAATAAATGTCATAATCACCAATATCAATCATGCATGGAACAAGAAATGTTAATTTACATAATCAATTAATGTCATCATCTATTATATAAAAGAAAAAATATCCATAGGAATTTATAATATAGAAAGTATGAACAAGATAAATTCATGTACAATAGTATAATATGAGAAATGGAATACTATATAAATATATAACTTAAATAATGTATGCTTATGCCTTTTGTATGGGCATTTCCTCAATGTAGAAAGGTTTCCTATGGGTGTGAGGAATGTCATGCATGTATATGTACATGTACATGTATCATATATAGCCTAAATATCCTACATCCAAATCATATATACTATGAAAACCATATGTGAATACAATGGATATGTAACTCACCATGTATATGATGAATAACATCAATCAACTATGTGTACCATAAAAACATACCATGAACAGGTTATATATATATATATATATATATATATATATATATATATATATATATATATATGACCTTCGATGAGTCTTACAAGATTAACAATTAATAAAGAGATAAATATTAAAAAAATGAGATGTATACATGAACCTTGTGAGCATGTTTGATAAATAAAATTGATGCATTATCCTAACGTAAAACTAATTCCATATTTTATTATGACTATTAGAGATCTGCAATGCATAGAAGATCATATCGACTATATAGATAATATGGGATATTTATATCTCATGATAATTTCTCCAATTAATATAATTATATGTGTTTTACTCCTTACTGACATGTGACATTTTCACTAATTGATCAAAAACATACACTTTAGTATCTACTTGACTAGATCATTCATTAGTTCAATTAAATATTTAAAAATACTATATATGACTAGATCATTCATTAGTTCAATTAAATATTTAAAAATACTATATATATATATAGTATTTTTAAATATTTAATTGAACTAATGAATGATCTAGTCAAGTAGATACTAAAGTGTATGTTTTTGATCAATTAGTGAAAATGTCACATGTCAGTAAGGAGTAAAACACATATAATTATATTAATTGGAGAAATTATCATGAGATATAAATATCCCATATTATCTATATAGTCGATATGATCTTCTACGCATTGCAGATCTCTAATAGTCATAATAAAATATGGAATTAGTTGTATGTTAGGATAATGCATCAATTTTATTTATCAAACACACTCACAAGATTCATGTATACATTTCATTTTTTTAATATTTATCTCTTTATTAATTTAAAATCTTGTAAGACTCATCGATGCCAAAATATCCATGAGTGTAGTTTTAAGGAGTATATCAAGAAATGGGTTGGGTTAGCTTGTGCTACTTGTGAGAGATGTTTACATAATACTCTTTCATTCCTTCAATATTATACATCTAACCTATTTTTATAAACTTTACATATTCCTTCCCAAACTCCTTACATCACATTTTGTTAGCCACCATGTATTCCTACTATATTGGCATATCTTATGTAATTTGCTTTCTTCATATTTATCCATGTACTATATTAGTCTAGATTATATAGTTATAAGTTGATGAAATTTTGTGAACATGTATATTGAAGTGTATAACAAGTGTTAAAATTGGTATTAAATCATTTTATCATCTACAAGGATAAATATCCAACTTTTTTAGTTTACATGATTAGAGATAGGGTTGTTCTGTCAAGTAAAAGACATTTTCTTATGTTTTAAAATTGTTTAAAGATCTGATTCTATGTATAGAGAAAGATATAATAGTCAATGTGATTCATAATATTAAATGATTCATAAACATGTTTTGAAAGTATAATTGACCCTATTTGAAAAATATTAGGTCTATACAAGATTGTAATCTCTTAACTAGGGTTTTTGAAGACAAAAATGGTTGTATCTTATAAATTGGAAATTTAAACATTATGAAAATTTATATAGAGATAAATAAATATGTTTTATAAGTGATAAAATTATTTTTATATTTTTAAAATAACCATATAAATACATATCAGGGTTTTATAGGTTTGTAGACCTATAACAGGCCTAAAACATGGTTTTAGCTTTATGAATATGCAATATCTTGTAAGAGATCCATCCAAAAGTCTTGAAAATAACTAGGGAGTTACTAGAGAACATATATAAGGTTTTAAAAGTGGTTTATGTAGTTGAAGGCATCTACAGGAAATATATTCTTGTTTCTTAGTCTACAGACCTAACAAGAAAGTCTAGAGACCATGTTAAGTTTTTTGTGAAGAGTCCACTTAGAAGTATGAAGTCATTTATTAGAGTTAGATAACTTTACAGATAAGTTAATAATTCTATTAAGTCATAAAGTGTCCAAGAGTTAAATGATATAAACCATTATAGAATGAAATAGATATGAGACAAAGCTTAAGGACTGTATGTCCTATTTTTTGATTGAAAACTCATGAAAGGAGAGATTGAAATTTATAATCATAGTTAGAGGGAACTAATGGGAATATGATAATTTTGATAAAACATCATTTTTTTGAGTTAGAGTAAATAATCTAATAATTAAAGATTACAAGTATGCAAACCTACTAGGTAAGGATTAAAGACAATTTTGTGTATAGCTATAATAATAAGGCCCAGAGTTAAAAATAGATCAATTTATTGTCTAAAAATGAACTAGAGTGAAGTAGATAAAAATATTTAGAAGATAAATAGAGTATTAATTGTACAATAAAATAAAAAAATAAGATTACTAGTACAAGGAGACTATGAGACCTAAATAAGACTAAGTAGATGTAGTTAGATAGACTTAGGGGAGGTCTACTTGTATCAAAATGGTATCTAAGATTTGCATAAGCTATTAGAAAAAATATGAGTTTGCATAAGTTTATGTTGTAATGAAAATAAGTTTGAAGGTGATTGAGAAAATATAAAGTTGAGAAAGGTTTAAAAAATCCTATATCCATTCAGTCTTAAGAAGGTAAGGAGAAAGAACACATTGAGGCTCAAGCATTTCTAAGGTGTAAAAGACTTGGAAGAAGTTGTCAAAAGATCGGATGTAAAGAATAACCTAGGATGAGACATAAGAATACAAGAAAACAAGGTGAAAAAGACTTGTTAGAGGAAAAAAAAGTAGAAATAGAAATGCAAGGACTACAAAGAGAGAATAAATAGATGAGAAAAAAAAAGCAGGAAGAGAAAAGAAGAGGATTTTCATAAAGAAATATTTGAGATAAATCAAAGCTTGATAGGATTAATTCAAGGTTTGGAAGAATCAATTCAAAATTAGATAAAGCATAGATTAATATTCAGAAAGATAGTTAAATGGATAATAAATAAAATGATAGAGAGAAGAAAGAATTAGTAATAAATCATAAATTAGAGAAGACTAATAAGGGTGTTAAAAAAGCAACCTAAGAAGAAACTTGGAGAGGCAATAAAGCCTCAATATTTTTATTCTAATAGTTTCCTTAAATTTGTGATTGTAGATATGTAAGTTGATGAAGATCAGGCCCAATTTGAGGTCTCAAACATTGAAAAGGCTAAATAAAATAAGATATTGATGAATCGTAAAGAATTGGTTTGAGAAGTGAAACATGGAAAAAATATAGAAGAAAAGCATGTGTAGAAGAGCCTAATTTTGAAAAGTTAATAGATCAAACATGGGCAGAAAAATTAGAGTTTGAAACAAAGATTGAATCTAAGTAGAAAAGTGAATAATGGATCAACATGAAGATAGTTAGAATCCATGATAAGCATGATCATCATGATAGTATTGAAAGTAGGATGAACATGTCATTAGAGCATGAGAAGATATAAATTTCTTATCCAAAAGGAGTGATGTTGTTAGAGTATTTGCTAATGCTTATTAGTTTCTAGATAGTTTTTCATATTTTCCTAGTTTTTTCCTTTTTTTAGTTTTATCCCACATTAGTTAGTTAGGTTTGTTTCTTATTTTTCCTTGCCTATTTATTTAAGGTCTCTCCATTATACTTGAATATTTTATTCTTGATATTATATGATATAAATCTTGTTTGCATATCAGAATTGATGTGACATTTGTGTTAACACTTGATATCTTTGCCTCGAATGATTTAATAATTGTTCCTATTATGGTATTAGGGCTTAAAAGTGTTGTAGAGTTTTATTTTCAAGATAGATTTACTACAAGGATTTGTTTATTTCATATATATGAGTTTTCCCTTTGCATTTGAATGATTATTTGCAGATCTCAAATTATACATGAGGTGTGTGGAGGTTAGCATGAAAATTTGTTTTTAGTATGTATAGGCCTTATTATACCTATCTGGTGAGTTGGAACATTGCCAGGTCTACATCAACTTTTTCTTAGAGGTGACCAGGTGATATTTTTTTATGTTATTTATGTAGTGGTAGAAGATATTAGGAGAACATTGCCATTGTTTTTCATGTCATCTACTTATGAATTGTGTTGGATATTTGGCATCCCTTTTTTAATGTTTTCCATACCATTGGAGGAGATTATATTATTTTTTGTCATTGAAGAGGATAAGATCTATGTTGGAGACTGGTATCTAGTGCATTAGAGCATTGAAAATTATCATGGAGAAAGGCTTGGGAAAGTGGTGTTGCTACATGGAATTTTTTTTTTATTTATTTATAGGTAAGATATACCATATTTTCATCCCTCTCACCATTCTACATATAATCTTCCATCAATCATTTCCTCTCTTGTCATACTCTTATTCATCCTAGTTACATTGGAATTTAGAGGTGGTGTTGGCTTTAGTAGATGAATTGGAAGAGGTTGCCATAGCATAGAATATAGTTAGATAGGTAAACATGGAGGAAATAAAGACTCATGACATACATATTCTATTCTATCCTATGTTTTAATCCTTGACATTTTTATCACCTGATAGACATGTTGTAACACATTGGTATCCCCTGATAGTTGTGTTCTGATCCTTGGTGCCCAATCACACTTGAAGATTCCTTGGTTTAAAATATTATTCCTATTCATGACATCCCATTTTAATGATTAAATAATTGACAGGACATAGAAAACATTAATTTATATTTTTCCCTCTCAAAAATAATTGTTTATTCATTATTTATGTTTTTACTAGCTATATTTTTACCTTAAGAGGAAATCAGTTTCACATGCACATGCATAAGGATCACTAATAGATTATTTTTTCACTTTAGTGGGATTGAAAACATTCATGGTGAAGTCATAGTTCTAACAAGTGGATGGAAGGATAGGTTAATTACCAATTTTGTCACATAAATCAGCTTGTAGTGTAATTATTACTTTTAACCCATTTACAAAAATCGTAAAGCCTATAACTTTTGATATGTAACTTGAAATTGAGTTTAGTTTTTTTCAAAAGTGTATGGTTTTAAATTATATATCCATTGGTTTCATTTATTTTTTAAAATGTATTACTTTTATGAAATTCCAATTTTGGGGGGAGGTTCAATACAAATCTTTTGGGGGTTGTCTCGATGTCAATTTGTGCACCCTTTTGCATTCTTTCTTATCTTTGGTGATTTAATATCATGGATAATTATTATAGTTTAGATTAATATGAGCCTTTGAATACACATAATTATCATACATAGAGACCTAGAATAGAAACAATCACTAGATGCAAAGGATTATGGTCCCTACTGAATGAAATTCAACCACAATTCACTAGAGAATATGAAAATTTTTTAGCACCAATGTAAATTTGAAGAATGTATGGGTTTGATTTGGGGCTATGTGAGTGAAAATATTTTGTTTCATTTGGATGTATTTGATTATTCATTTAATAAATGAGCTAAACTAAAGGGTTAATTTGGGAAAGTATATCACATGAGAGCCATGCAACTTGAAGTCAAGATTATTTATCTCAATCCTAAAGATTTTCCCTCTATTGTAGAATATGTCATTAAGTTTAAAAAAAATTGACACAATTTAAGGGGAGTGGAAAATATAACAAAGATGAATAGTGTGTGTACCTAATTTAATCCAAGTTGAAAGGTCCATTCCAAATCTTTATTTCTACCTTTTTATCTAACATGGATGCCTTAGGTGCCACATTTCAAATGATTGATTTCAAGTTGTCTTGTGAAAGAATCACTAGGGACGAATCCAAATTATCTCACCTTGAGTCTTCCACCTCTTAAAAAGCATTAGTAACATCTAATCCTAAGATCAAGAGAAAATAAATGAGTATATACAAGAACACTCCATATTAAAGTGCCCCTAAACCCAATAACTCTAAACCCAAATCATCTTCTAAATACAATAATAAGTCTAACCTTTCATGCTATTTTTGTGGGGGGTTTAGTCATGAATAATCTAGGTATTTTATGAAAATGCAAGCCTTGGAGGATGTAGTTAGAAAACACAAGATTTATATCTCCATTCCACCCAATGAACATGGAAAAGCACTTAATGTTGTTGGGATATCTTAGTCACCTATTTCAAATAGTTGGGTCATAGATTCTAGTGCTTCTCACCACATGAATTCTTCTAAGGTGTCTTTTATATCTCTTATTTTGAGTTATACTTCCAACATTGAGGTTGGAGATTATTCCTTTATTTATATTAAGGGAAAGGGTTATATATATCTTGAGGGTGGTTGTATCAATGATACACTATATGTCCCTGACATCAATATAAATTTTCTTTCTATTTATCATATTTTTCATTTTGGTTATGGTAAGATAGTGAATTTCACACCCTAGGGGACTAAATTTAAAGCATTGATATAGCCTCATACACTCATTTCATAGGGTATTTTTTTATCATAGTTCTCAACTCTATTACTTTGAGGGTTTGATGATGGTCCTCTTATAGCAGCATGTTTGGTATCTCATGTATATTTTGAGAGTAAGCTTTGGCATGAAAGATTTGAACATCTTAATTATAGGTATTTGAATGAGATTAGCTCTCATATTATGGTTGATGTTCTTATAGTTTCATGTCTTAATGGGGTTTGCTCTAGTTGTGCATTAGGGAAAAAACACCAATATCCATTTCCCAAGGGTATGTCTAAGAGATGTTTTTCACCACTTGAGATTATGCATAATGATTTGATGGTCTTTCTTACTCCTTTTGATGGAGCTAAGTATGAACTTACTTTTATTGATAATTTCTCCACACATATCTGGGTTTATTTTCTTCAGTACAAAAGTGATGTTTTTCACACTTCAAAGTATTTAAGGCTTTGGTTGAGTAACATTATTACAGCTACATCAATAATATTTGTATTAATAATGTGGGGGGAGTATTTTAGTAGATAATTTTCTATATTTTTATAGCTCATGGTATTATTCACTAACATTTTGTTCCACATACTCCATAATAGAATGTTGTAGTAAAATGGAATAATCAAACTTTTAAGAAGATGGCTAATTATATGATGCAATCATGAGATTTACCTATTATCTATTTGGAATAATTATTTAATTGTTTGAATTACATTTAGAATTTCACACCACATAGAGCACTTGATCATTTAACTCTAGAGGAGGCTTGGTTTAAAACCAAGCCTGATGTCTCATTTTTTAGTGTCTTTAGGAGCCATGCTTGGGAATTTGTACCAAAGAAAAAATGAAAGCATTGGATAAGAATAAAAAACCTTTGATATTTGTATGTATTTTGAGGACATGAGAGCTTATCACCTTTTGGATCCCAATACTCATGATGTTATTTTTTGAACACATGTACAGTTTGATGATTACTTCACTTCTCATGATTTTTAATCTTCTTCCATATCTTATTATTATTTTATTGATTCCTCACCTCCTATTGAGGATTAATTCTTTGAGATAAATTTTAGAAGGCCCTGAGGAGGTTATGGATTATAAGGATCCTATTCCCACTAATTTTTTCACTTTTCCATTATGGGATCATACTACAATTTTTGAGGAAAGATATTTTATATAGGATCTTCCACCCACTAGACATCATCATGAACATTCTATAGGTAGTGGAATTTTATGTCAAGCATTCTTTCTAGATCCATAATATTTTTCACAAGATCATTGGATATAGGAGTGGGATGATGTGATGATATATGGGTACTATTCTTTTCTGAATAATCATACTTGGGCTTTTTCTCCCTTCCTAAAGGAATAAAGTTGGTTAGGTGCAAGTGGATATACCTCACTAAGTATGTATTTAATGGGTCCACTGATAAGTATAAGGTACATATTGTTGTAAAATGTTTTTTAGAAGTCAAAGGTATTGATTAATTTGAGACTTTTTCACTTGTTGCTAAGATGGATTATATTCACCTTGTACTTTCTCTTGTTGCATCATAGGGTTGGATAGTTTACTTGATGGATGTTAAGAGTGCCTTATTACATGGATATTTTTAAGAATAAATCTATATGGAGCATATTTTTAGGTTTTTTCATGATTATTCTCTTTTTTGTTGACTTAGGAGGTCTCTTTATAGTCTTTAATAGGCCCTTCAAGCTTGGTATGGGAAGATGGATTCATTTATTCTATTTACTAGCTTTGTTTGCTACCACTCTAATCCCATAGTATATTTTTAGCATGTTGGAAAGGAAATTATTATACTAATCTTGTATATTGATGATCTACTTCTCACAAGAAGCACATATTCTTATATATAGACTATTCAATAGGAAATTTTAGTGCCATTTGATATAACATCTCGATATTTTGCACTTTATCCTTGGTTTGTAGATTTCTCAATCAAATTTAGGGATTCACTTGAGTTAGCATAAGTACACCAATGATCTTATTTACCATTTTGGCATGGTTGATTTCAATCCAAGTTCTTTTCCTTTTTATTTTGGAGTCATTCTCACTTCTACCTGTACTACTCATCTTTGTGATCCTACATTATAAAGGTAGATGGTTAGGAGTCTTATGTATTTGACGTATATTCTCT
This sequence comes from Torreya grandis, assembly GCA_037957365.1. Taxonomy (NCBI): domain Eukaryota; kingdom Viridiplantae; phylum Streptophyta; class Pinopsida; order Cupressales; family Taxaceae; genus Torreya; species Torreya grandis. The sequence goes on from JARHVA010002860.1 coordinate 21,669, forward strand.
CTGACATTTCATTTGTAGTTGGGATTATATCTAAGTTTGCATATACTCTTCATGATAGTAATTGGTACGATACCAAGAGTATTTTATGATATTTATGAGACACTACTCCTTTTGGATTGCACTACAATAGGGGTTCTACTCAGTTGGTTGGGTACATTGATTCAGATTGGGAAGTTTTCTTGATGATAGTCATTTCACTTCTAATTACATATTTTGTCTTAGTTCTTCTCAATTTTCTTAGGCATGCAATAAGTTGTAGGATTTTGTACTTTCATCTACATGAGTTGAGTATAGGGTAGAAATTATAATGAAATAATAGGTTCTTTGGATTTGTTAGTTATTGATAGAGTTTGTCTTCAATTAAGATTTACCAACTATACTTTGGTGTGAAAACTAGAGTGAAATTAACATATCCCACAACCCAGTTGAGAACTAATGGAATAATCACATTGAGATACACATAAAATTCATTCATCAGCCCATTCAGGATGGATTTCTTTACTTGGAGTATTGACTCGACAATAGGTTGCTAACATATTCATGAAGCCTTTTGTATCACCTCATTTACTTGAGTTGTGTGGCATGCTTAGGGTTTCATAATCTATCCTAAGGGTGTTTATGAGGACATCTTCCTTATTTATTTCATGGATATATTTTACATGAGTACTTGATCATGGTTTATTATCAAGTTTCATTTTATGTATATACCACTTTATTATTTTTGGATATTATTAGCCCATAACTTCACATGAGGGGGGTTTTAGAGTATTTGATCATGCTTACTAGGTTTTATATAGTTTTTCATCTTTTCCTAGTATTTTCCTTTGTTTGGATTTATCCCAAATTAGTTAGTTAGGTTTTTTTCAAGGTCTCTCCACTATAATTTAATGTCTTATTGTATATATTATATGATATAACTCTTGTTTACATATCAAATTTGATGTGATGTTTGTGTTAACACTTTATATATTTTGCATGGAATGATCTAATCATTATTACTATTAGATTTTAAGATAATAAGAAGAATACTCTCAAGAGAAAATGTCTTATTGATGAAATGAAAGAAGGAAGAATATAAGGAGTAGTGTTGAAGAAAAAATCATTTGAAAAGGGTATATGGCCTCAACTTTTTATTTGTAATGTTTTATTTGATTATATGTATGCAAATTTATAAGTTAATTAGATGAAGGAATTAAAGAGTGTCTTGAAAAGAAAGCATTTGGGTCATTATGTAGACTCACTAAAGTCAAATATGAAGATAAATCACCTTATGAAGTGCTTGTGGAGATATGGAAAAAAGAGTTCATTTTGACCAAGAATATATAACATAATAAAGTATAATAAAATGATGAATTATAAAGTGTAACACTTGGAGAGATAGTCAGAGAAACACCTACAATGGTATTTAGAGTAGGAAATTAGATAGATATATAGCATGAAAATGTGTCTAACTTGACACATGATGAAGACAAAGTCCAAGAACAGGTTATGTTATAAGTTATAGTACCTTATAAAGAAGAAATAAAAAATAAAAATAAAGAAATGGAAGAATACAATAAAGAGGAAGAGCTAATATGGAGGCAAATAATGTAGGGATCAGATTCTTTGGAATTCATAAAAGATAAGAAAGACATCAAAAGGGAAGAAGATGAGTTATTGTATCTCTTAAACCAAGATAATTATAAATGGAATGAAGAGTGATAAATAAGAAGATACCAAAGAGTTAAATTACTATCTAAGGATCTTATACAATAAGTAATATTTGATAAAGCTTCTAAAGAGTAGCTATGTGAAAGAGAATAAAGGTGCATGGAAGGAGGAAACTAGTGAATAAAAGAAAGAGATAAGAGGAAGTAGATATAAGATTAGGCATGAAACTAAATAAATCAATGTACCAATAAATTGCAAAAATATGAAAATAAAATTCATTTGAGCTAGAGCTCAAATTTTTCCACTTGGGGAGTATGATACAAGAGCATTATCAAATAAAATGTAAATTTCATGTGATGGATCAATGATTTGGTTTTATAGGTTTTATGTAAGTGTAAGGAGTCTTATTTTTTCATGAAAATGTTTTTAGGTCATGAAGAATTCAGAATTTGGTCTTTTATTCATGTTTTAAGTTTTCTCGCCAAAATGGGAAATCAAATCATTAAATTAGTTGTCAAGAGTCTTGGAGGATTGGGTGAATTGTGAAGGTCTTGGTCCTATAGTGAAGTATACTTAGGGTATAAATTAATACAATAGATTTTTTTAAACCATTAATACAATGTAGATTTATCTTAATCCTAGTCTAGAATCATCCAACATAGGTGGAAGGCTAATTTAGGAATGTTGGAGATAAACCATAAATTATAGAGACAATTTTATAGCATGTAAAGAAAAGAAACCCAAATAATTTATCAGATAATAAGTGATGATAAGGTTTGAGGACATAAAAAAATTAATATAAATAATAAATAATATGAATAGAGAGGTGGGTGTGGAAAGAATATAGATTTATATGGAGGTTGGTTATTGGTTTACAAGATGTGTGTATCCATTTGAAGGATGTATGAATAAAAAGAATTTTTTCTCATAACATTTGTTTATTATCATAATTTATGAATGTTTTATAATATAATTTTTTTAATTATTTGATCTTTTACCACATTGTTATGATGATCTTTAGGTTATTGAGATCTGCAAATAAGATCTTGTGTAACATAATCTAAGTAAATGTATATTTTTTACATATTTTAGTGATGATTGAAATTGTAGAGTACTTATAAGAGTAAGAAAATATTATAAATATATTATATAATTTAAAAATAATATTTTAAATTATTTAATAATTTATATTTCCTCAAAAGTGTGCTATCAAGTTTGTAGTAGGCCTTAAACCATGTCCTATGGTTTTAACATACTAAAATTCCCATATCTTGTATATGAACTAGTGGAAGTTGATCAAATTTTTAAAATACATATATTAGGGTTTATATAAATAATTTAAAGATTTATTAAATTATTTTATCATCTACAAGGATAAATATCCAATTTTTCACTTTACAAGATTAGAAATAGGGTTGGTCAGTCAAGGTAAAAGACATTTTCTTATTTTTCAAAATTATTCAAAGATAAAATTATATTGATAGATAAAGATATAATATTTAAGGTGATTAATAAGATTAAAGGATTAATAAATATGTATTTAAATTATTATTTAACCTATGTAAAATATCTCAGGTCTACACAAGACTATAACCCCTTTACTAGGGTTTTTAAAGACAACAATGGTTGTACATTCTAAATTATCCATTTAAACATTATGAAACATTGTATAAAGATAAAAAAGGTGTTTTATAAGTGATAAAATTATTAATATCCCATTAAGATAACTATATTAAGATATATCAAGTTTTTACAGGTCTACAGACCTAGAAATAGGCCTAAAACATGGTTTTATCTTTATGAATATGCAATAATTACAAAAGATCCATCCAAAAGTCTTAAAAATCACTGAGTTAGTAGATAAAATATATAAGGTTTTAAAATTGTTATATGAATATATAGGAAAATATATTCTTATTTATTAGTCTTCAGACCTACTAAGAAAGTCTAGAGACATTGTTTAGTGTTTTTGTGAAGAATCCACTTAGAAAGAAGTATGAATTTATTTATAGGAGTTAGATAGTTTTATATAGAATTCAAGAATATTTTTAATGAATAAAGTATCTAAGATTTTAATTAAATAATACGTTATATAATTAAATAGGTTTGACAAAAATCTTAAAGATGGTATGTCTTATTTTTTTATTGAAAACTCATGAAAGGAGAGATTGAAAGTTGTACTCATAATTAGAGGGCACTAATGGGAATACAATAAATTTTATAAAGCATCAGTTGTTTGAGTTAGATTAAAGAATATAATAAACTAATATTACAAGTTTGTAGACCTACTACATAAAAATTAAAGATAATTTTATGTATAGATATAAGAATCAAGGCTAGTGTTAAAAAAATATCACTTTTTTGTTTGAAAATGAACTAGAGTGAACTAGAGAGAAATTTTTTGAAGATAAATAGAGTATTTGTTCTATAATAAAACAAATAAATAATGTTACCAGTACAAATATACTATAAAAACTAAATAAGATCAAGAATACCTAGTTGCGTAGACCTTGGAGAGGTCTATTTGCATCAATTTTCCTCTACTAGATATACAACCACCCTATGTATTGTTGTTACACAATTTAAGTATATGAAAGATATATTTTATGATCTCCTATTTTTATCCTAGTCTGTATAGAGAAATATGATTGTTGTATTATTCATCCTAGCCTGATCATATATTATAGTGAACCTGATGTGGATCATATCCCACCATTGGTTGTATTATCTTCATTTTTCCATATCTAGATTATTAGTGCTTTGGATTAACAAGTATATAATATAAAACATTATTTTTAAATACCTCTAACTATTTTATTTTTTGAAATATTTCTATAAGTCAATTTGTTTCCAATATGTAACACCTTTAAAAACAATATGGAGAGAAATCCAACTAGAATTTTCAAGGATTTTATGCTAAGAATCATAATGCTATGAAATTAACCAACACTCATAACATTTTTTAATTTACCTCTTAAATTTTTTATCTTTCTCAAGACCACCCTTCTAATGTTTGTTTTTTTGTCACCCACTAGATCCAAATGCTATGAGTTAAATAAAAATCATAACAACCTTAGCTAAACCCATTTACTTAAAACCAATGAGTCTAAGGGTATGTAGACAATATTTTATGGATTATATAGCACCTCAGTCTTGTAAACTTGGAAAACATAGACCTTGTTTATTTCTCTTAGTTCTATACCTTTATCTATTTTTGAAGTATCACATCATATCTATCTTGTGTCCCTTGGTCTATCTCTTAGTCTGAATAGTATTATAATGATTAACTATACCTTATATACTTCCAAAAATGATTAAATCCTACTTATCTTCCACCTCTAGATGTTATAATTATGTACTCACTTTATTATTCCCTTGGCACTAGCATCTAGGATAGACACCTACATCAATGTTAATGTCTTGCTCTGACGCAAGTGTCTAGTACCCAAAATTTATCTAATTTTCAAATGTAGAATATCATAATGGTAATACTAAGTGATTTAATGTCAGTTACTTCTCCAAAGGAATTGACGTAATATAATCAACCCTTATTCATTCCTCACCTAGTATATACTAAGGCAACTTATCAAAAGCTTTCAATCAAACACTCAATAAAGTAAAGTTTTCCTATCTTCTCTTGTTCTCATATTAGTGATAAGAACAACACATACACATGTATTGAAGGAGTAGCCTAAGAAAAAAAATTTCTAAGTTACAAGCTAGGTCACTATTATACTTGCTTTGCACATATTACATGATTCATGCACAAGCCAATATGTAGGGGAAAACTACATTAGTCTGAATTTGTCTTTAAAATATTGGCCATGTAGGCAATTCTCTTTGATAGAGGGGTATTTTGGGTCAAATTGACATTGTGTGCCCACTGACCCATTTTTACCCAATGTCACTATGAAGATTAGGATTTAAAAAATTCATGAGTGATAATCCATGACCCAAATCTAAATGTACTAGAGTGAAGGTGAAGTCAAACCCAAAAGCATCAGGTTTAGATAGTAGCATCAACGTAGTCATCCCAGGCTAATGCTAGTACTTGAGGTTCTAAAGGCACTCAATCTAGAATATGGAGACTATTCTAGAATCTTCATCTAGTCTACTTTCTACCTATTATAAATCTAAAAATATATTAGCATCAAAACAAGTCAAACACCTTACTTATTTATCATTTACATATTTAAAATAGTTGTACTTACTATTTTAATATTATATTAGTTTAATAAATTTAGTATATGTTTATATTTAAGTTTAGCACCCAATTGGCATAATGTAGATCTAATCATCACCCTTGTGTATTATCATTTATATATTATTGATCCTATCTATCAAAGTAAGGATCCATATCCAATTTAGGGTTGTAAATTTGGTGAATTTAATTAGTATTAATGCAAACATTTTTAATTCTTAGGGTTTTCAACCAAATATGGTTTCAGATTGCTATACTCTTTCATTTCTTACTTATATTATTTTGCATGTAACCTAGGCATAGTCATATATTGAGAGGTATGTCTATTTAACACATTGATAATCCCCTTCCACCATATAATATGTCTCAAACCAATGATAGACATAATATTATAGGTTATGATGATACCAATCTTAAGAGTGAAAAATATACTGATGAGATTATTGTATAAGAAGATTATGATAATGAAAACCATGAGTCTAATAAAAGAAATGAACATGAACAAATAAACCATGAGAAAGTGAAATAAATTACATTATTTCATGAGTGTATTCATCAATACCTTGAAGATATTGGTGAGATCCTAAAAACTATATTAGAAACAAAAAATTCAAAAGGTATAGCTAAAACATCCCTCCCCTTAAACACATGACCACTTAATACTTTTAATTGGGGAACATGTTATGTTTTAAAACCTTTGTTTCCTAAAAAACAAAACACTATTACTACATCTACCATGGAATTACCAATAGTTTCAATTCAAATATCAGTTTCAATGCCTATTACTACTAAAACCATGTTTACATCCTCTTTGGTTACTAATTACCTTAATAATATAAATCCCAATGGGTTCATACTTCAAAAAATTATTTAGTTTATAAATACTTTGGAATAAAAGGTTAAGGACAAGGTTAAAAACATTAAACAAAACACTTTAAAGTATATACATGTTATTGATTCACAAGATGTGTTTCATAACCCTCTTGTACTTGAGATATTTTTTCACCATTTTCCAATTAGTTTTATTACACATAATTTCATATTTTATGATGGAAAGGGTGGTCCTAAACAACACCTTCAAAAAATTTATGCAACATGCCTTTACTAATCATAAAATGATAAAATTTTGACGAAATTCCCAAGAAGCCTCAAGTACTATGTTTTGGGGTGATTCTATGATTTACCTATCCAATCTCTAAAATCATTCAAACATTTTGTAGATAAATTTTTAATAAAATTTTCCATGAATTTTTTATCTAATGTTTCCTATGTCCAAATTGACAAAATTACACAATGAAAAAAAAGAACCTATCAATGAATATGTCTTGATGTACAAGACAATTCTAGCTAAAATGACCAATCCTATGGTAGATAATGAGTTTCAAGACATATTTAAGCAAATTTTGGTTGCTCCTTTACATGATTCCATTGTTTTAAATAAGTTAAAATATTTTCATGACCTATAACATGTTATATAAGACCATGAAATGAAGTTTTTTTCATTGAATAAGATCGAGTATGGAGGAAACACACTAGGTGCATCTACATCCATTACCAAATTTATAATCAAACCAAGGTATAAGATAAAACCTACTAATCCTAAATAGGAAACAAAAAAATATAGTTAACATATTTTCACAGAAACATAATCATCTTATACTATCTAATTTACCAAATAGATAACTTACATTCTTACTTGAGTCTCACACCTAATTAGTCTTATGGTTAGCATAATGTAAACTTATGTATTTGTATCATCCTATAGAGGTTGATATAAATAGACATTTAACAAAAGGATATGATGTGAATTATTTTTATGATTATCACCATGTACCAAGACATTTTACGTATATATTTTTTATGTTGAAGCATAAGATCCAATACCTTATTGATGACCAAAATATTAAATTTGATGATCCTCCCAAGGTATCAAGTTTACAACCTTGTGATCATCACAAATAGAAAAATATTTAACAATCATTTTCAAGATCATTCTAAAAAGGAACCAAAAGTACAAATGGAATATAATTAACATCCTTATCCATAAAATTATGGGAACCCATTACATGGGAGTATTGGTACTTACACATGACATACAACTCCTATGGTTTAGATACCTTCTATTTTTATCATAATGAGATTAAAGATGATAAATCTGATCTTATTTTATTTTCGTTTGATAATACCTTGATAATCACCCTATATTCAATGTTAGTATTGATAATAATGCAGGAGATAATGTTTACACCATGAAATTACATATGTACTTGGGTTATACTCATCATGATTTGCATCCTTCTACTAGATCATTTAGAGTATTTTATGGGACCTCCTATAAGGTTGTTAAAAAGATTTAACTATATTTATAGGTTGATTCCATACATGTGTTTACTAAATTTTCAATTATTGGTAAGACCTTCCACATGAATCTTTCATATGTTATTGGGAAGACCTTGGATCCATACACTTAGAGCATTACCTTATATAGTGAATGGATGTGTTAAATACATTCATTCCAGTCATGTAAGTATAGTTTCTAAAATACCATACGAGCATCCTCTTGAATAAAAAAAATTAATACCTAGGTAGCTAACTATCAAACCTTTTAATGTTAATCTATCACAAAATGGTAAGAAAAAAGAACTCACTTCTACTAGGTGGCCCATACTTGATATACCATTGCATTAGAGACATATAGTGGATTCCATATAATACTTATCTACTATACACCATATTAAGATATGCAAATAACCTACACATTTTCCCATTACTCCTATTTATCCAAGATCATAAAGTCCTATTTTACATACACAAATCATCACAAACACTATAGTGACCAATATTTCACCTATACATGTTCCTCAATAACAACACTAAATTATAACACTAGGTTCAAAGTGGGGAGATATATATGATCTCCTTTTGGATTGGATCATAAGATAGCCTTTCTTTTTCACATTATAAAAATATGAAAAAAAAATAGTCATAAATATAAAAACATTTTCAACATAAAACATGTTTTATTGGCTCCTTGGCATCTATGTGTTAGTTCCATGTTAATAATGGATGGTATATCATTTAATCCTATATAAATATGTGTGTCATGCTTCTACTTGAGTGTGATATAGGAATACACATATACATGATCTATTCTTATTTAATATGTTGGGGCTTTACTCTAATAATGTCATATGGACATTGGGGGCATCCACCTTTATGATCATGATACTCATACATTCTATCATTCTATGGTCACTTTACATTATCATGTTTTAATATCCTATATGTACTTACACATGCCTTTATAGATGATTATATATTTCATAGAATACTTGATATGTTACACACTTAAAAAAAATGTCTAACACATTTTATCCATGGGATACTATGATATATTTATGTTAGTTACTAAATCTTTTCTTTACACACTTCCTTGAGTGTCTTTCCTTACTATTATCTTGATTGATTTAATCATTTGAATATTCTCCTTTTTTATGGCCCCTATGCTTATGTATACTTTATTTGATATTTGAACATGTCACTATTTATTATATGGACATTTGAATATGTCATCCTTATTTTTTATGGGCATTTTACTAAGTCATGTCCCTTCAATTATGCAACATTTAAACAAGTCCCTTGATTGTGGTCTCCTTAGACCAATGTATTTTGATGTGATTTTGAGTGATCTTGTGTGTGCGTGTTCTTAATTTTATGTTGAGCTTGTACTATTAATATCTAAATGTTTCCATGGTATTTATCTTGCATCTTAGGCCTTATATGATCATAATGTTATATGTGTTTCAATGCTATATCTTCCTAGATATGTTCCTTTTATATGTTACATATTTATGTTCACATATTATATAGTTGTATTATCCTTTTGAGGTGAGTTAACTACCAATTTCTATTCTTCCCTCACCTCAAAGGTAGGGTATATTAGTGAAGGCATGCCATAGAGGAATGTTCTTCACCTTTGGCATTAGAAGCATGTTCTCTACACTTATTCAACATTTGTTACTTGTATTACTTTTTAGATTCATTAGGGGTATGTCATACAAATATGACTTCCATAAATTCATACTCTTAGATTAAATGGGGGAATTCATATAGGCATGGATTGCACACATTCATAGTGTCAATTCTAGTTTGGGCATGCTTTGAAAGCATGTTCTCCACACTCATGCAGTTTTTGGTACTTATATCAGTTTTTAGATCTAGTGGAGGCGTGCTTTGGAAGCATGTTCTCCACACTTATTCAATATTCGACACACCTAGATTTAGTGGGGGAATATTTTGAAACATTCCTTAACATTAGTACTTATTATATTTTTTAGATTTATCCATATTCGTTGGGGGAATGCTTTGGAAGCATGTTCTCCACACTTACATAGTTTTGAAATTGGCCAAAGTACATAGTTACATAATTCAAATTTATAATTGTGGCATAATTATATACATTAGTACCATTGTTGTACATAGTTTTAACATGAGACATATCTAAGGTGCATATGTTATGCAATGTGCACTTAATATTTCAAAAAATAAACTAGTTTCATATGTAAAAACACTCTCAGGTACTTTTATCACCCACCAGGGTGTACTTTTATGTACTAATACCCAATATGTAATTTTATGGATTATATTATGCCAATCTATTTCAGTAGTTGGTTTAATATTTATATCATTGAGGTGATTAAATCACCCAATATTTCCAAGTTTTTAGGTTTGAATTGATTTTACCATCCAACCTTACCAATCTAACATTATGAGTTGTCATTTTTCACTCATGCTCATTGGGTTATACGTATTCTTGGGTTGCATAGTTGAACTAATCTCAACTACCAAGTGACAACTCACATTTTATCTAAGGTTTGGGGCATGTTATTTATAATCTCTCTCTATCTCCTTAGATATATGTACTTTATATATTTATATATATTTGTCCTAATATTAGTTTTAGAGCCTTACAATGATACATATTTTGAATCAGCTAGCTAATAGACAAGGAGGTTATATCGATACATAGGTGTGCTCCTAAACCTTTCTCTTTCAATTTAGATAATTTCAAAAAAAAGATTTACATATTATATGTACTGATTATATATTGTAACATGTCCTTGGTCTTAGGTCAATCATCAACAAAGCACTCAAGTTGGACTTATTTAAAATCAAGGTGTGTTATACACACCAAAGTATGCATTCCTTTCCTTTAAAATATAAATTTCATTACTAAATTAAAGGGGTGGAAATGTAGACACTATTTTATAGATTATATAACACCATAGTCTTATACTATTTTTAAACTTAGACCTTGGTTATTTCTCTTAGTTTTATACCATTCCATGTTTTTGAAGTCTTTTATCTTCTCCATCTTGTGCCCCTTAGCTTATCTCTTAGTCTGACTAGTTTTATGATGATGACCCAGACATTATATATTTCCTAGAATATGTAAAACATAGTTTTCTTCCACTTTTTCAAGTTATAAGTGTGTACCTACTTTCCTACTCATTAGATATTAGCATCTGGGAGATAGACACCTATGTTGAGATTAATGTCCTACTCTAACACAAGTTTATAGTGCCCCAAAGTCACATAATTTATAAACAAAACATATCCTAATGGTTAGTGTAAGTGATTTAATGTAAGTTACTTCTCCAAAGGGATTGATATAAATTCAATATCAACCCTAATTCATTCCTCACCTATCACAAACCAAGAAAACCTATTAAAAACATTAAATCAAAAACTCAATAAATCAAATATTTCCTATTTTCTCCTATCCTCATATTAGTGATAGTAAAAACACATACACAAGTCTGAAGTACTTAAGGAGTAACCTAAGAGCCTAATTTTCCAAGTTACAAGCTAGGTCATTATTATAATTTCTTTGCACATATTACATGTTTCACACATAATACAACATGTATGGGATAAGTACATTAGTGTAAGACCCTCTTCAAATTATTGGTTATGTAATTAGTGATCATTAATATAAGGGTCTTTAGTATCAACTTGAAATTGTGTACCCACTAACCCATTTTTCCCTAAGGTCACTATGAAGATGAAGAACTAGGGTTTTAAAAATTCACAAGGAACAATAGTCCATGAACCATATTTTAATGCAATAAAGTAAAGGAAAATTCAAACCCATAAGTATATATATGGTTTCATTCTTTTCTAATAGGTATTTCATATAAGACACTTATGTCAGGTTCAAATAATAACATCAATGTAATCATCCCAAGCTGAAGCTAGCATCTGAGGATCTAGAGGAACTCAATCTAGAATCTAATGATTACTATATAATAATCATTGAGTATACTTTTTTCATATTCTATATCTATAATTACATTATCATAATAAGGAGCTTAGTACATTACTTCTTCGTCATTTCCATATTTAGCATAGTTATACTTACTATTTTTAGCTTATCTCAATTTAATAAATTTAATATATGTTTATATATGAGTTTAGTACTGAATTGTATTTTTGTAGATTTAATATTAACACTTGTGCATTTCCATTTCTATATTCTTAACCATATCTACCCATGTAACAATACACATCTAATTTAGGATTGAACAGGGTAAACAGGATTATAGAATATATTTTAGAAATGAAAATCTTTCTCTTAGAGAGTCTTGAGCATAATGGCTAGGACCTATGGTTATTATCACATCACAATAAAACCTTTTGTATAATATCATCCATTCCATACTTTTAGTATTTACACATTACTCGAGGAAAATTAATTGTCTACTTTTAATCTCCATTATACGTCCACCATGCCTAGTTTAGAAACTAAAATGGAAGGTCTTATTTTTATTAGGATTAATTAAAGATCTCATATCAATTCTAAAATTAATGCCAACTATTTTGAATCTATATATAACACTCAAGCTTCTAATTAAAACCAACATACACTTGATCCTAATCAAGTAATATTTCAATTGATAAACCAAATGGATACCATACAATTTGACAATAATACTCAAGTATTACAATTATAAAAATAGCTCATTCAACTGAAATATAAACCTCTATAGGTTCAACGAGGAATTAAAAATTAAAAATCCCCCACTTCCCTTAGAAATTCTCTTTGAAACCTCATTTTGAAACCTATTATTTGTAACAAAGTCATTAAACATCTCTAAAATTAACCTTTAGCCTCTCTAATTTCTAACATTGACATTGGTGGAATTACTTTGATGATATGCTATAATAGATCCATGGAATCCACTCTACATCTAAAGGACTTTGGAAATATTTATAAGGATTGAAATCCACTTAACACCTTTAAGGCTACCAAGATATTAGCAAAACCTTAATTGACAATGATTTATAATGATATAATCAAAATAAATTTAACTCTATTTATATCTTATAAGACATAATTAATGCATCGGTCTAATAATTTCAATCCAATGACTTATTCATTAATAGCCTAGTCAAGTTTATAAATTATAAAAAAGAGTAACATGAGATTGCATCAAACTACATAATATTTCATTAACTATTGGAAAGGCTTATCTAACAAAGCCAAGCATAATATTATGAAAGATAACCTCTTCCACTTATTTACTACTACATTGAATAATGATTTTTAAAAAATTATTAGGTACTTCACTCCTAAATTATTAAATGAAGCCTTAGACATAACTAAATGACAATAACATCTCCTAATATAATTCAAGCATTCACAACCTAAAAAATAGGCATGGTATCAATGATGTTATCTCTAATACTTATGAATTTAAGTGAACCATCCATAGTCATGATAGGAATATAAAATGAAGTGACTCTATCCTAATTCATGGTCATAAGTCCCTTCCAACCTCCTCCTCTTTGATCATTAATAAACCTTGTGATGCCCATCAACATCTTAATTAAAACAAGCTTAGATTATGCCTTTTAGACCTTAACCTAGAGATGTTGATGTTTCTCATCCTAAAATCCATTAGTATGACCCAATTTTTATTTTTGGTTTCACATTAATTTGGATCATTCTAATGAAACTCATAAGAAACTTAACTTCTAGTGTTTTAATTTCTCCTTAGATGTAAATTTGATCATTATGACATGATAAGAGAACATGACCAATCTTATGATAAGGTTTATAAAGTTCATTAAAGTAAATGAAATCATGATGAAATTAATGAATATATTGATCACCTTGATATTTTTAAAAAAAAGCCTCTTCTTAGTCACTCTAAAAGCCAATCACCTAAAAATCACTCTTAAAACCTATTACCTAACAATCAACCTCAAAATCAATTACCTAACAATCAACCTAAAAACCAATCCAAACTAGATATCAATGTTGTAGAAACCATAGTTAATCCTTACTCTTCCAACAATGAGGAAAAATGATTGAACATTAAAAAATAAAGTACACCATATCATTGATTTAAAATCATCCTCTTAGATGAAACATATGTCATCCACCTTATATAACTATTCAATATTATCCTTTAGATCAATTTTAACTTGCTGCATCTGGAGAAGTCTTAACTTATGTCGATCTATAAAATTCAACTATATTGTTGAAATAGATGTATTTTTTATATTGAGTTAACTACATTTTAAATCCATTATATTTACTTACGTATACAACTATTTCAACCAACTTGATATAGTTACATGTTGATCTAACTATATGAGACATGATGATACAATATTCTTTACCTGGTTTTGATCTAACTCTATTAGCCATACTGATACAATATGTTTAAATTATTAATTATATTTAAATGATATCATATAGTTAGATACAATATATTTAAGTATTTTTATGTCATCAATTACATTATCTATGTTGATATAGTTTATTTAGCATATGTCTACTAGACTCGTAAGTCCAAGTCCTTATATTTTACCTCAACATTAGGAAAAATAAATTTATAATTTATCTATAGATAAATACTATTAGTTTCATAACTTTGTCTCTCCATTATAGTCCCATATATCTCTAATTATTTTTTATTAATGGCATACCATTGAATATATTTATACACTCCCATATCAAATTATTTTTCTTGAGATTATGTATAATTATCTGAGACATAGAAACCACTTTATATAGTTTTTTTTTACATGAACATTCCTTAACCACCACCTTTGGGGAAATAAACTACCTTTCATGGGTCTGAGGAATCTAACATGAAATAATGTGAATATATGTCTTTCTGTGTCATTCACAATGTATATAGCCCTATCTTTCAAATTCGCTATTAATCTATGATACCCTAAAAAATCTTTCTTTGTGTTAATGGCCCTCCTTTTTTAATTAGTTTCCAAATAAGAAAGATATGAGTCAATTTAACCTTAATTGATGAAGTTTATGACACATGCATTACCTCTTTATATTTAATCAAATCCTTAGGATATTCTAAATATAACCTTAAGTCTACTCTTAATACGTGCCAAGGATATCCCTAAAGACATATGCCACTGCTAGGATGTATTTAATTTCCTATCATGGTACCACTTATTAAATTTAGTGTGAATGTTATAATATTTAGATTGATTATTTATTATAACTTATTTCTTGTTTTTCCTTGGGATATTTTCATGAGGGACATAACCTCTTCTACATGTCAATGCTCAAAGTTTCCTTATATGGGTGATATGTATAAAGTACAAGGTGATACTAACCACTATAATTTTGAGCAATTATAATAATGTGGTGTCTTTAAAATGCTAACTCTTAAACCTTTATTTTGTATCCTATTACATAAATACCAATATTTTAACTATCCCATTAATTCAATAATATGTTATAGTGGTCACCTTGAGCTTCTGAGAAACATCCCACCAAACCTCTTATATTTAGATAATGATGATATTAACATGAAAATAAAAGCATCATACCTCTATCCTAACATCATAACATAGTTTATACCTAATTTGTTACCTTGTTCTCACATATGGCCAACTGATTATATTCTCAACTTTGTGGTTATCCCTAATAATTCCACTTCCAACAACTTTATAGTGACATAGTGGTTTAATCCCTCAAATTGGATCTTACTAGTTCTAATTACAAATAAGGATGGTAGTTAGATGACCCTTAATTTTTTAGCTATGCTCAAACTAGTAATATGAAAATATTATGCTCTTGATCTTCCCTTCAATGCTCTCATAGGTAATCATAATTCAACTCTAGCATTAACATGATCACTCTTTATTTATCTAACGTATATGATGGTGATTTTTATTCTTTCAATGTTATTCATAATGGAGTATATGTTGATCCTAAAAAAATTATTTTCATGTTTCCACATCTAACATGGATCTGATTCTTACTACACTTGTTATTTTTGAGCCTCTTCAAAGCATGCTTGATGATAAATATAGAACAAGACCATATAATTTTACTATATATTGTAATCATTCAAGTTTGACTCCTTTATAAATGACAACCACACTTATACAATTGATATTGAATATGACACATAAATATATACCAACATCATATTTTTCATTCCATAAGACCTTAAATCATTCATATTAAGAGAGTAGAGCTTATCAATTATATTTATAGTAGCATAGGTCACAAGGGAAAACTCATACCATGGATAGACAACCACCATGTTTTTCTACTCCTAGGCACTCCTATTGCTTTCATAATTTTTGACCTCTTTAAAAATATTTGGATGTAATTTTATTTGAGGTATTTAATTTTCCTATTCATCTGAAGATGCCACCTCTAAAGGTTAGACTTGCATAAATTCATGAAAATAGGGAGATGTATTTCCATTGGCATGAATGTTGTACACATTCCATACATATATGTAGATCTATTCAATTATGTTTTTTATAATTTTTTATTCGAGTGCCTCAATACCTTTAACCACATTCACATGGCACCATTATGATGGATGAGTATCCTCTCCTATGGATATAACCACCTATTCGAATGGAATATTTGTGTTGACTTAATTCATGAGTGATATCCCCTCTTCCTCATATATGTTATTAATAAAAAATGACCCACATTCTTCTCATTCTAGCATGCCTAATTTTTATATTGAGTTTATTTTCATGTAATTCCTTGCACAACTTTAATAAAAAATAGAAGATACTATGCTTCAAATGAGATAACAATTGTATCAATATTTGACAGATCTTATTGATGATGTTTGTAGATATATTTCCTTCTATTTGTGAGTGGATTCTTGACTATGTAATATATTCCATTTCACGTTTTTTATTTTTATCATGCATGTGGATTTTTGTTTATATATTATGCCACATAATTTATGTTTTCTAAACCATGATACTTAGAAAAAGTCTCACAATTACACACCTTTTATTTCACCCATTATTTTCTTTAAAACCCTTTAATATCTTTAAATCCCCTCTATTTTATAATGTTTTATTTCATTTACATTTGGATTTATTATCCCTTATGAATATTTGGTAACTACACTTTAGGATTTTTATGTCACATTGGTGTCATTTTTTGACACCTTGGTAATTTATTTTATACAATATTTATAATTAGCTTTAATTTCCCTTATGAATCTTTGGTATCATCTTAAGGTTTTTTCTGCGACCTTAGTCACTTTTTTGGACTTAAAAAAATAATAGTAATATATCCTTACAATTATCCTTTATTTACCTTGTGGATCCACCTCTAGGTTTTTATATGGAATTTATCTCCTTTTTTAAATGCCTTTATAATTTATTTCTATCATTATTTGACTTTACAGTTAGCCATTGTTTCCATTCTGAATCTTTCGTAGAACCTCTTGGTTTTATGTAACCTTGGTCTAATTTTTCAATGCCTTGATAATTTAATTTATAGTCTCATATTTTTTGTTTGACTATTATTCCCTTTGTGTTTTATTATATTTATTTTAGTAATCTCTTATTTTGGGATGATTTCTCATATCGATGTTTGTGCTAGACCACTTACAAGTTTGTATGGATTCTCTATTGATGTGATTTCCACTTTTAATATTGGTTCCATTATTTAAGTTTCTATTTATATTATTTGACTCAAATTTCCATGTACTTTTAGATCCGGTCTTATGCCTAATCACTTTTGAGTAAAAAAAATCCCCTTTGTGTGGTTAACTATTAATATCTACTCATTTTATCACCCTTTTACATGGATGAATATTTGATGATATAAATTTAATTCTTTTCATTTAAATTAAGGTAAAATTGGGTTTGTTTTTATATTACACTCTTTTCTAAGGTAAAAGTCTATAAGTCTCTAAGCATTTTATTCTTCAATTTCTCATATTTAGTTGATAAGTGTAAGATTTGTAGTGTCAGTCATCTTTGACACCCATGATTGGTTTTTATGAATATATATGAAAGAGTAAAGTAAAATAATATAAAATATTTTAAAATAATATCTTAATAAAAAAATTTAAAATTACATTAAATTCAAATCAAACCAAGATATGTGATCCTATTTTTGGCACACCCTATTTTCTAGTCAAGATGAAAATCCACAATGGGCATCATGATAGATACAACATCCATTGGTGTGTGGTATGACAATATACTAAGATAAGAGGTATATCTAAAAATTCATTGCATTATCATGCCACATAAATTATCATTATAATACCTAATTATCACATGAAATATGCAACTCTTTAATAGGTCTTGAGGAGTAGGGAACACATTTTAGGAATGTAAGATCATTTTAATTTTCATGCATTTAACCTTTTGGGATGATATTTATGCTTTAATTTTTATGTAAAGCTTATAATTGATATGTGGGGTTATATATGTCATTTATGTTTAAGTCCTTTGTCCTTTACCACTTGATTCAAATGTATTATTTCCATTAAGGATTTATACACTAGCTTTGTGGCACCTTGATTCATTATATATCCATTTTATCTTTCCTAATATCCACTTGATGGATATTATATTATTTGATCATGTACCTATTTTTCATATTCCATTTTTATATCTATTTTATTTATATTTAACTCTTACATTTAATTTATAACACCTCTTAGTTTCTCAATTTGTGTGTTGCATTGTAAGATCTTGACGAATATAACCATGCCTTCTTCATAAAATCCAATCACCTTTTATATCCACACAATGTTGTCATCATATTTATGTCTGTAGATGGTCATGTATCCATACATTAGTGTTTAGACTAAGCACTAATTTCATTTTTTTCACTCATTAGAGTCTTTTCTTCCATTTTTTTTCACATCCTCATCTAATTTCAGTTTTAACTTATCATAAACGAGATGCTTTAATAGTCATTTTACATAACCCTTTGTTAGATATAGGGTTTATTTTATTTTATATCAAATGATATCTCAGTCATTTTACTATCCTTGGTCAATTAGATTTTGCATTTTATTAAATTGGATATTTATTTTTACTATTATTCTTCACATATTATGATTTTTTAATCTTATACTTCAATTTGATTTATTAAATTTTATTTATAATGTATTAAAAATCTTATGTTTCACCTTAAATTTTTCATATTCCTTACATTTAATATGTTTTACATTCATTTATTACACATCTTTTATTTGTTGATATTTTTATCTACTTACTCCAAACACCATTTTAATTTTAGTCTTTGTTAATTTTAACCATGGATTTACACACATTTTCTAAAAAATATTAAAAAGTACATAACATCATATCATCATCATAGATTTACAAGATTCATTTTAGGTTATTTACATCCAAATTTCATATTATTCTCATAAATTTATTTTTGTAACTCCTTTTGATGAACCAAAATAAATGTTAGGATCTTGGAGAAGTAATGATTTTTTTGGTTCTAACATATTTTTTTATATAAAATTGATTTTTATCTCTTAGTTTTTAGGTCTACCTATCGAGATTCTAAATTGACACCTTCCATTAGTTACAACTATCAAAATTTCTATGGTTCTGAGTCAGTCCTTCCATTAGAAGTTGAACTTCCCTCTATATGTATATCTTTTCATGGCATCATTGTCAATAAAGAATTACATGAAGCCCACCGTCATGCCCATGATCTCCTTGATGAACACTATCTTTCTACTCTACAACATAATCACCAATACAAGGCTCATATTACCAAACAACATAACAAACATGTTAAAATATGCACATTTAATGTTGGTGATCTTGTACTTAGATTAGAGTAAACTCATGATAAAGAAGGTAAATATGCCCAAGAATGGTGGGGACCCTATTTAGTCAACGATATTCTTAGTCCAAACACATATCACCTTAAAACCAATGAAGACCATGTTTTCAAAGAGCTCCCCAATGTACAATTCCTTAAAAAGTACTTTGCCTAAACATTTCCTTCTTTTCATGGTTTTTATCTACATCTATCTAACACTTTTTGTATGTTACTGACATGGGTCTCACCCTATACACTAGTTCTCTTTTTCACAAACATTTATTCCTTCCTTTTTGGTCTTTTGGTTTCCCCTTTTTTCTCATGAGTTGCATTGTAAAACCATAGATAGGACCCAATCTTCATCATGATGTACCATAGTCTTCTTTATTTTCATACTTTTTTCACACTTTCTGGCACCCTTTGGGTTTTTATTTTATGATTTGTAGTGTAAGACCATGGATAGGACTTAGCCTTGCTCACAAATACCATCTTCTTCTCATTTATTTTTCACATGCTTTTTGGCACCCTCATGGGTTTTCTCTTTTATGAGTTACAATGTAAGACCATGGATAGGACCTAGCCCTCATCATCAAATTACCATATTTTCATTCCTTTTCTAGAATATTGATCCTTTTTCTCATCTTTAGCTTTTATTTCTTTTGATAGATGGAATTTACACAACAATCTATGTTAGAATGTTTTCCTCCATTTCCCTCATTCTTATGATAAGGAATCACATTTTACTGTCATTGTATCCCTTTTTACCCCTTTATCACATTTTTTATAATTTCAAGTAATTAAAATTTGTTTCATGTGTGATTCCTCTTGATTTCCTTTCCTTTCACTCCACATTGGATAAAATAAGGTCAAAGTTAAGATAGCACTTTTATTTCACCTAGATTTATGAGACTCTTAGACCTCATGCTCTTTGAAGTTCTATCTCTTAGTAACCAAGTCCTAAATATTCAAATGAAAGTCATATTTAACACCCATGTTTGGTTTTCCAAATTCATATAGAGGAGGAACAAAAAATCCATCAAGAAAATTAAAATCCAAATTATTTGAAACAAAAAGGCAATGATATATAAAAAGGCAACATAAAAATATCAAAAGTTAAAATCACACCAAAAGACATGATTATAAGAATATATCCTATCTATAATCAAAGAAAAAACTCTATAGTTGACCTCACATAGAGTTGAGGTCCATTGGGGTGTGGTAGGCCAATATTTTAAAATAGGATATTCAATAAAATCTATGGTGCTACCTACTTTATCATGCAAGTATCCAATTTTCATAGTAGACCAATGACTCTGTAAGAGGTCATGAGGAATGGGGAATACATTATGGGAAGGTAGTTTAATTTTAATTTTTATGCATATAGCCTTCATGGGATGATCTACATACTTCATTTTTTGACCTAAGACTTGTGTGGCTAAGAGAAGTTCTTTAGATTCCTTAAGGTTGAAGTCCTCTTGTTTTGACTAACATAATTTGAGTGTCTTGACTTTGATAAAGAGTTTTTCTACCTTGGTTTTTTCCTTTATTCTCCCATCCACCCATATAATTTCACCCCTTGATAGTCATGTGTGATTCCTAATCTATTTTTCCTCTTCTCTACTTCTTATTCATGTCTTAAAAGCATGCTATCACTACTTTGTTTATATTTTATCTATCTTTATAACTAAACAACATGATTGAGTAACTATGGATTATCTTCTTTATACCATAGATTTACATTATTAGATTTATTTTGCTTTATTTTTACCATTTTTTACTATTATCCTCCCCTTTTTATTGGACACCTGAGTCTATTTCTACTTTCATGTTATTTTTCCATTTTTAAGTGAGGTTAGCCTATTTTTGATAAAGTAAGGTGGAAAACTAGGGGCCAAACCCTATACAGTCAAAAAAGACAAGAAGGCAAAAAAACAAAAAATGCCTTCAAAGAGACGATGACACAGCTGAGAACAATAGATAGAAACAAAACACAAGAAATGGAAAGACTAGAGTTAGAGAGGTCTCCCCTTACATAACTATTGATTTGATAAGATCATTAAGTTTCTCATTCTCCACGTTGTCAGCATACCTAGTATTACCCACCATTTCCAGCATAGACATGTTTAGCAGAATTGTATTTCAAAGCCCTCTAGCAAAGACCTTCTCTAGCTTCTGAATGCAGTCTTCAGGGCCCCAATTTTAGTTTTCAAATTAGTCTCATTCTTAGTGCCCTCATCAACTTCCTTGCCATACATTTTCCCCTTATTGTCAGTAGTTCCCATAGTGTCAGCACCTTAATCCTTAGTAACCTCAAAATCCCTAGTAGCTTGCTGCCGTCCAGTGTCCATAGTGAGGTTAGCTTGTTACTTCTCACTCACCAATCTTGTTTTCTTTTTTATGCACCTTTTTCCATTGTTGTGTGAGATATGTATTATCATTAATCACTCATCAATGTTGTTTTACAATTTTTTTTTGTTTTCCCATGTTTATTTAAGGATTATTACTATTTTTACATTGATGTTTGATTACCATCCTTTTTGACGTGTAACCTTGGTTTGACTTGGTGAGTTTTCCTTTCTTAATTTAGGTTTACTTGTTTAAATTTTTTGATCTTTAGTTGGCTTGGAT
The DNA here is from genome assembly GCA_037957365.1 of Torreya grandis. Taxonomy (NCBI): domain Eukaryota; kingdom Viridiplantae; phylum Streptophyta; class Pinopsida; order Cupressales; family Taxaceae; genus Torreya; species Torreya grandis. The sequence goes on from JARHVA010002860.1 coordinate 44,264, forward strand.
TTTTTGTTACCTGATTTTTTTATTTTTTTTTTTGACTTGGTAATTTGGTCTAACATAGCACTTGTCATCCCATCTTGCCAAATTTTGAAGTATGTCCCTTCAACATATCCCCAATTATCTTGGCTTCCCTACATTTATTTGTTTTTATCTTTAGTTTTGTATTCTTGGGTTTATCAAAAGTAGTCTCTGTGCCCTACATAATCAAAACTAACAACAAAACACACAACCATATAGTGATAAAGGTAAGTCAAGGTATGCATCACATTTAATTTTTAGTTATTTCCCTTTCTATCATTTACTTTCAGTTATTTTATGATTTAAAATATTGTAAATTTTTTAGCCACAACATTATATGTCACTATGTTTTTTTATAAAAGCACCATCCCTTGTTGCACCTTAGTGACATGTGATTAGATTTGAGTGGAGCATATGTATACACATAATATTTTCAACTTTTATTAAATACTGATGCTTTACATCTTTCAAGAACCCATCAAGACTCAAGATATCTAAGTGCATGCCCTAGGGGGTGCATTAGGAAAGGGGTGGGTAGACCATTGGTGATTCATAAGATTATTGTCCCTCATTTCCACTTATTACCAATCCAAATAGCTCTTAAAAACCCCTTAAGCTATTACTCCTTATTTGCATACTCCTCCAGTATTTTTCCACTTTCCATCCTTCTTTTCCTCACCTTATGCCTATTTTGGTAATTGATTATACTACGTCAACTAGGTTGACCCTATACAATTTTGGGTGAAATTCACTTAGGGTATAGTTCAACTCTTATCTGACCTAGCCTATGACCTAGTTAAATTTTTTCCTTAATTGTACTAGGTAGATTGGGTTGACCCTATCGGCCAAATTTTTTAGGAGGGATTAGGGTTAAATCCACCTATATATATATATATAGTATTATTTCATCATTATTACATAATAAATCAAGAGTTATTATTTGATTTCACTTATTTACAATCTGATATTCCACCATTCTGCTCGAGGAGTTTTAGCTAAAGGTTTCTACTTGGAGAGTCTAGTCTTGTGGAGAAGTCTTGGATACTTTGGCTTTTCTTAGTGATCCTTACAAACCACAACAACCTCTTAAAAAGTAATTTTATCCAAGGGAGAGATTGAGTCTCTATGGGTTCATCATTAAGGTAAGTATTCTCTAACTTTTATGCTCTCTTTAGTAGATATAACTAGTATAAGTATTGTATTTGAATAATATTACTCTTCTTATTCCATGTATTAGGGTCTTGCTAATACATAGATTAATTGAGATTATCCTATAAGTGTTTATTTTTTTACTAACCCCCATTTTTTGGCACAAGATTTGGTGAGTACTAGATTAGATTTACTTTACTTGTTATTAGTTTAGTGAGATATCAAAACACATTATTCCCTTAGGGTTATTTCATGATCGTGATTGAATAGAATCTTTGGAACCCTCCATAGCATTGTGTATTGTAATAAGAGATCCCCTAATTGGGTCTATTGGATCCCTATATTGGTCATATTCCTAATTATCTAATGTGTCGCTAAATCATAAGTGTATGGTATGATCTATCTTCTTTGAGTTAGGATTGATTTATAGACATGATGCAGTTTTGATTGCATATAAAATTGACTTGATTTTATATTTTATGATTACCATGATTAATTCAAAATGTCATCAGTGTTAGGTTCATATTGATCAAATTCAAATTCAAATTTGGGTGGCTATAAGTTGTTGAAATCCATTAAGGTGCTTAGGTGGCCATGCCCTTTCATAATAGGAGCCATTTTTTATTAAGGTGATATTTTTATCTACCTATTCAATTGATACCAATATGATATACATGACTTAATTTAATTTATGTGATATGATTATGTTGAATTATACATTTTACAGTCATTTCATAATTTATGAGATAAGCCATATGCAACCCAACTAGTTTGGTAGGCAACATAATCCACTCTTGGGTTTTGATAGTTCAATGGGTGAAAATGACTAAAAAATCTTAACACATCAATAATAGGATGACTTTCAAATTTGAATTTTATATTTGGTTCCAATATATCCCTTTTTTAGTCATCCTTTGTCATATGGTAGTTAATCACTACATGATATATTCTAATTTATCATATTACTTGATAAATTTAACATTTAATGTTTTAATAGGTTGAGATGATTTCTAAATTTAAGACTTATATGTTAACATGGATGATAATGTGTCATAGGTTTATGGTGTGTGATACGTGTAGTATCTTCACTCTATTATGACTTAACTATGGGATCAATATTCATTATTTTTTCTATGTTGATGATGTCATGAGATCACACCATGTGGAGGCATCTCACTTAGTCATAAAGTCTAGGCATTTGAGGACTTACTTTTATGTATTGTGGTGAAGTGAAAAATTAATAACTTGATATTTGGTAGCATATTAATTAGTTGTGAAGTTCTAACCCTAGGTTTAAATAAATTGTTTTTGAGGTGTTAAGATGAAGCAAGTATTAGAGAAGTGACATCTTCTCACTTGGTTGTGGACCTTTTTTCTTATAATTTTTTTGAGTCATGAATTGAAATGTAAATAAGTATCTAAGGGGTTGAATGTATTAGTATAGGTTGCAAATTCCATGAGTAAATGTCATGTGGACTCTTATTAGATCTAAATGATTCATAAAAAGTGATTAAGTATTGAATATTTGTATGAAAAATCATAAAGTCAACGATTGAAACTTTTATAAAACTGACTAAGTAAAAAAACCTAGAAAAGGAAAAAGGAATTAAAAAAGCTAATTAAAGGACACTTTTTCCCAATTTATAGCTATTGTTTCCAAATCATGTAAAAGATACTAATCTAATTATTAAAATGATAAACATTTAGTCAAATTAACCTAAAATAAACCATAAATTATTATGGAAAGGCCCATGAAAGGATCTAAATAAAGCCAAATTATTTTCATAAGTCTAATTTTAAATAGTCTGAAAGGTGATTTTTGACATATTTCATAAGAATTTATAAGATAACACAGATTCTTTAGACTTAGGCTAACTAGACAATTAATTTCACAAAGTTTTAAATGTGGTTTTTAGGTCAAGTTTCTATAATGAAAAATTGTCATTTAGAGTTGGTTAAAATAATAAACATGTCTAAAAATATGATTTTACATCTAGAGAATTCACCATGCCAAAATGATAGTCAAATAGGTAAAACACTGCCACACTCATCTAAATTAAAAGACCGGTTTTGAATATAAAAGAAGGGGTGCCATGATTTATTATAAAATTAGGGCATGTTGTGAAATAAATAACACTATTATCCACTATAACACCTTGTATAATATTTGGGTCAATGAAAGCATATATGAACAAAGACACATTGGTAGATTTATCATTAATAATTTCATAGTCATTAAATGTGATCATACGTTATTTCACTTGTGTTTTTTTAAGTGCACCAATAAATCTATAAATATAATGAGCCTCCTCAACTTGAGGAGTATAAGAATTTTTGAGGAGGATGCAAAATGTAAGTTATAAGTACACAAGGTTTATACTTGGCTTATTGTGCCACATGTTTTAGAAATAGATCAAAAAATATCATAAGCTTCCCTTTATGTTATGCAACTAGCTCATATCAAGAAATCTAACATCATTGAACTTAAGAGTGTTATTCTAAATTAATTAGTATATCTTATGTCTCAAACCAAAGAATCTATCAGTATAATGTATTTTACATCTATAAAAATCAAAATATGCATCTATATCAAAATCTTTAGGTTTTTTCTTTTTCATATCAACCTCCATAGGTGGAGAGAGAGATAAGGTATTTCACTCAAGTAAAAAATTCAACACCTTATTAGGGGAAAAAATGAAAAGTCTATTAGTAGGTTGTGAAACCAGATTGACTATTATTTTATCCTCATTCTTAGTATTGTTAGCCTTGGCTCTGAAAGTTAGTTTTATTTTAAAATTATTTTTAGAATATGTGGGAGGTTTGTTCTCATAATGTAAAATATTCACGTGATTAACTTCACCTAATAGTCTTTGACTATATGCCACTTTGTAATGAAAGATTGAAAATCCTTAAACATAATAGATTTGTGAATGGTTTGAAGTAGTATTTAAATTAATATTATTTTGTAATTATTTATCAGCGATGGGATTTGTCATTTTTGAGATCATAATATTATGGAAAATCACATAGTCCCTAATGGGCTCAATTATTCCTTGTTTGAATTGTTTTCTTTGACTGTAACAAACTTTATCAATAATATTGATAGAAAAATGATCTAAGAATTGGTTAAAAAAAGGATAAGAAGCATGTAATGATTGAAGAGGAAGATCATTAAACCATCATAAGGCATGGTCTTCAATACTCCTAGGAAAAATACTTTTATAATTTATCATTAGACATAGTGTAAACATGTTACATAAAAGGCTCTAAGAAGTTATTCTGGGTCACCTTTACCATCAAATAGTGTAAGATTATATGAAATTATTTTTTTAGGATAAGGATAGGTGGAAATATCTACAATCAAATAGATGTGTAATAATGCTTGAGATTTTGTGTAGTGACTTGCTATATGAGAACTTCAAATAGTGTCATTTTTAAATTATAGGTTGCCTTGGGTTTTCTAGCTGATATAAAATATGACCTAGTCACATAATACTATTTCCCAATGTTGTAGAGTGTTTTAAAGTAATAGGCCAAGCATTTGTAGCCTAGTTCTTCATTAATGCTATTTAAAACTTGGTAAGCTATCTCTTGTTCTAAAATGTGACTAGGAACATGATGAGATAGGAGTAAAGGGTTAGTCCTAGTACCCTCTACTCAAATGACATTCACATTTGAGTATAACTAATAATCATCCATTTTGGTGAGTGTCCTTGTTATATTCTCATAGAATTTGGGCATTCGGGTGCCCTGTATAGGTTGATATATATGAGTGTATACCTCATTGATTATTATTTTAGTGTGATTTTTTTACCTATGAATAAACGTGAAGGTGAAATCTTATCCAAATCTATTACCCAAATACTCATTTGATGGATGCCATTCCTAGCCATAGGGCTTGTATACAGTAGCCATGACTGCAACTAGTAAATAAGACATCATATAAAAAATTCCATCTTCATTCCTCTTGTTAGGGTAGATTATTTTTTATTTTATCCTTACACTTATAATCTCTCCTAGGGATACCAATTTTTTAGTGGTCAATAATATGTTTAATAGTGGCACCCATTTGACTTGGAAATAAGTAATACACAATAATCCATACAATCTATTTAATAGTTTCATTGTAATGGAAATTTTATGTTTGAAATTAATAATATAACTGGTGTAAATTTCCCCCTTGGGATTTAATCTTTGGCCATTTTCAAGTCATTTCTTTAGTTTCCCATCTTCAGTATTGTGCTCAAGCCACACACTAGTTGAGAATTGATTATAGGCATTTTCAAGTAGATGAATCCTAAGGCACCTTTCAAACACCCTCCTTTGGATGTAGACAAATGTGGTTTGAACCTTAATCACATGTAAAATATCACCTACAATGATTCCATTTATGAATATAACTTTTAATAGGTCAATTTATAGCAATATCCAATGGTTTGGTTGTAGTATAGTGGAGGCCTTGTTCCTTGATTAGGAGTAAATCATTAATGTATTATTTATCTTCAAGGGATATTTTTTCATTTGTGAAGTAGGATTGAATTGACTTGACCTCTTCCTAGAGTGATGAATAGTAATGTAACTTGAAATTTAAAACACTCTTTTCAAATATTATATCCCTATATTTTATTGATCCCATAAATGATAATGGGGATGGGACTAAGGGATTACCATTTTTTGATGTAAAATCCATTGATATAATATATTCACTGTAACTCGTGTAAATCTATAGGCTAGTTAATTTGGCACTTGATGACTAAATAAAATTAGAGCTCTCTAGATTCTTAGGAAGATCAAGAATACAATCATTTAATCATTAGAGCAATAACAAGGTGAATCAAATGTTCATAAATTTTGCATATATCATTCATAAGATTATGTATTGATTGTATTTGTGTGCCTTAAATGATGATAATGAACTCTCACCTTTAATGCCCATTTTGATTTGAATATGCTAATTAGCCTTGGTGGGTTCCCCTTATTTTCTAAGTGGAAGTCTTTCATTAATTATTCATGTCTAGTCATCACTTTACAATAGTTATCAACCATCTGTTAACTTGTTTTTTTGCCATATTCTCAAACATTATTTCTTATGTTTTGGACTTACTTTTATCAAAAGGTTCCACATATCATGATTTTGTTAACCTGTCCCTTTGAATTTATTTTTTGTGTTTGGGAGGTTTATAGTGGTGAATGAACATGATTAAGCCATGTGACATGATCTTAGAGTATCTGAATCATAAAAGTTTGGGACATTAGATTAACATTCCTTTTGGTGAAAATCTTTTAGTGGTCATGGAATAATGTGATCGAGACATGTGGAGTGATCTCAAAATCATAGATAATCATAAGATAAAGGCTCAAAGACTTAAATTATAAGAAACAAAGAATAAGGAAATTCAAATCATAGAACAAAACTCTTACTTCTTGATACAACATATTAACCTTCTCTTCCATTATATGAGTGTGTGATCTTGTGAAATTAATTCCCCTTGGATGTGAATATTTTAACAAAGGCCCAAATAAACACTATAGGTTTTAGCTTGACTTTGACTTTGAAACCTAAAAAATAAAGCCTAGGCATTGTCATGTTTCCATCCAGGTGTCCATGGCCCTGATAGAGATGCCATTGTTCCACTCAAAGACTTTCTCTACTACCATCAATATGTCCATAACCCTGATAGAGTTTACTTTAATTACCTATCCTCTAAAATAAATTTGATTTTTATTTATAATAATAAATAAATGAATATTGGGAACTATTTTTGGCTAGATGTATGAAAAACTATTTGTCAATATGTCCCTATCAGTGTATATCTGGCCTTATTTTTATCATCTTCTATCCAATTTTTAACACATGAGAGTGTAGTGCATCTTGGAAATGGGTTTTTTTATTTAATTTGAATGAGTATATTAGAGGAAGTGCCTAAATTTGAGTAGGCCTATTTAATATAAATAAAACTGAAATGAGTCATAATACATACCTAAACTCTAAAAAGTCTAGTACTAACTGAATAAATTTATATGAGTACCTATTAGACTCCCTTGCAGTATCATCCCCTTTCTTTATGGAATTTAATTTTAGAATTAGTTAATTAAATTACTTGAGAAAGTTCTGTAACATGAGAAACTAAGTTATCAAAAGAAACAAAACTACTCTAAAGGAAAACAAGTGTAAAAATTAGTAAATTTAATCTAAAAAGCACAAAATGTAATTTATAAATTAGGAAATCTAATCTATAAAGTAGGAAGTCAAATATACTACTATAAATATCCATTCATAACTCACTCTAATCCATTCTAGTTGGAACAGCCATGAGTTAATTCTTCAAAAACTATCCATTGATTAGAAAGGCAAGGTCCTTACCTTGGAGATCTTTTAACTTGAAGGAATTATTTCCTAGGATTTTAGATACCTGATTGGTTGAATCCAAAATGGAGTTAAATTTTGATGTTTCCATTTCTTTTCATGTGCTTTATCCCCTAAGATAACTAGGTCTATAACCCTAAAAATCTTGATCTTGGATCTTTTGTCAAACTAATGTTTGATAATATTCTGATGTTTATTGAAGCAATGTAGTGCTTAAGTAATTATATCTTTAATTGGACTATCTCAAGTAGTATAGAATTTATTCTCTCATTTTCACCCATATATTCTTGTATGAATTGGTAAGTTGGTAGTTTAAGAGTAGACTAGCTATCATTCATACACTAGCAGCAAGGTGCAGCCTTAAGATCTTGCTTGTGCCTAGTTCAGTCTACCCGCAATGCATATTTCAATAAGAGATGTCATGCTCTTGGTTTATTTTGTGTATATTTATTTATATAATCCATCAAGTTCTTATTATTTTATTTAGTTACACTATTTCCTAATGGTTAATGGTTTGAAGAGAACTTGAGGGTGATTTGATTGTGGTAGGCCTAATCTATGAATTCAGTAGATTAGAATGTTGGACCATTATCATAGACCAATAAAATAGGTGTGCTAATTAGGTGACTATATTTCACTCTAAGAAATAAATGACATATATGGCTCATTAATTCTTGGTAGAAATAAACTCTATCCACCTATTATAATAATTATTAGTCATGAGGATGAATTTGTGTCTTATTGAAGAATTTTTTTTTATTAACCCAATAAAATCCAAACCCCATTGGGTGAAATGTCATCCTTAAATGACTGGATAAAGGAATAATAGTGTTCAATTCTCTCTTTTCAAACACCTAGCACTCATGGCAGATTATGATGTGGTTATGGGCATTCTTGAAGATTATAGGCCTTTATTAACCCATCCTCAGAATCTTACGGGTTATAGTATTCCCATAGGGGTACTCATTGCTAAAATTCTAATGTAATTTATCTATGATGTCCTTAGATTCCTATTTTTAAATGCATCCTAAGTAGATGCCTTCATAGTAATTTTTGTAAAGGACCACTTTGTTGATCATGAATTGAGTTAGTTTGATCTTGAGGGCATAATTTTTCTCTCTACTCAATTATGGAGGGCATGCTCTTTTAAGCAAGTAATGAATGATATGTGATTACCATTCTTTTCTTATTACTTGGGCTTCATTAATTTTTTTGATTTGGATTCATGGGTTAGTTTGAGACATCAAATAGATGAGGCCATGGACTCTTACCATTTTATTTGGTCTAATTTCAAGGTCAAACTTGTGAATTTTGGCTATCTATCTCCCTCTCCTTTCTCCCAACTCATTTTGGTTGAGTGTGAGTTTGACGGTTAGGTCAAGGACAATAGCATATGTCTTATTTCATAGAATATAATGTCTAAATTTTTTATGGCCTTGATTAAGGCCTATATCTTATTATTAATCATAGAGTACTTAATTTTTGCATCCTTTAAGTTGGTACTCATAAAGGCATCAGGGTGCTCATTATATTCTACCTTTTTTTGTTAATACCATAATAGTGGTATGTTCTAAAGTGAAGAAATAAAGACATAAATATTTAATAAAATATAGGTTAATCATAATTGGGTCTTGATAATCACCATTTTAATATCCTAGAATTATTTATTGGCTTTTGTCATTCACTCAATCTTGACATCCTACTTTAGCATGGTATTTAATGGTTTAACAATTTTTGCAAACCCAATAATAAACTTTATCACTAAGTTAATATTTCCAAAGATAGACTTCAACTCTTTATTTATATTAAATGGAATTAGATTGGAGATGGACTAAAAATATTATGGGTTGATAGATACCCCTTTTTTATTGATAATATGGCCCAATAATTTTCCTTTGATCACCCCAAAAATGCATTTCTTGTGTTTTAGAGAAATTCCATACCTCATGCACCTACCTAGGACTTTTTTTAAGTGGGTTACATGCTAATATATATTGTTGTAAAAAAATTTAAGATGATCCATGTTGATGATGATACACTTCCCCACTAGTCCCTAAAATTGAAAATCCATCACTCTTTAGAAAGTGGCCCCTATGTTGATTAGGCTAAACGACATCCTTTTTATGCAAAAGTCCCCTATTTAGAGGTGAAAGTGGTCTTCATCCTATATTTTGACTTAATTAATAATTGTTTTTAACCTTATAATTAATCCAATAAATAAATCATCTATGATCCACTTACCATTTGAATCACTTCTTCTAGAGAAGGTGGGGGATAATAATCCTTTTCTGAGGCTCTGTTTAATTTATTTAAATCCACACACAGACTAATTTCTCCATTATTTTTCTTGACTTGTACCGTATTATCTACCTAGGTCAAATTCCTAATTGGTAAAATAATCTTGGCATCCAAGAGCTTCTATACCTTAGTCTTTATGAGAGGTTTTAAGAATAGATTTACTAATCTCTACCTCTACCTAAATAGCTTATGTTTTGGTATTAAAGGGATGGTATGGGTAACTACCCTAGGATAAAACATCATCAAGTCACCATATGTCTAACAAATGACATCCTTTTAATCTGTAATAAATCCATTCCTCTCTTTTTTCACTTTTAGTATAACTCACACTTATATTCACTAGTTGGGAAACCTAGTTAGTCCCTAGGTTTTCCTTGCTGAAGTTTGATTCAGTTTCTTTTAGTTATTTATACTTTTGGGCTTGAGGGTCAATCTCAAAACATCATTCTAAAGAAACCATGCCCAAGGGAATTTAGTTTTATTTTAGTTTTATAACACCTTCATCACCCATATCTTTAGTCTACATAGGCTATATATTTCCTTCATCTATTATTTGGTCTTCAAAAGCTCCTAAATTATTCAGGAACTATATGATTTATGGACATCATCAAACACCTAGTATTTGTCCACATCATTAGGGATAAAAGGGCATATGACCAACCTGACTAAAAATTTATACATTTTTACTCCTAAAGTGGTGTTAGATTGGTGGCAAAGGTTGATATCAGATCAAATATCTAATTATTTTCTCTTGGGATGGATTTTATCCACATGCTTCAAAGGATTAAATAAATTCCCAATCTTAGTGATTATATTTATTTAATTATGAAATTTTAAACTTGTACTTATCTATGATTTGGTTTAAAACTAGCTTTGAGTCTCTAAACACTAGTAGTTATTTTGCATTCTACTTTAGCATGAATTGTAGGTCTAAGATTAAGGCTTCATATTCAACTAACTTATTGGTGTAGGGGATTGTAATCTATAAATAATGAGGCACTCTTTACCTTTTGGGTTTATCAAGGCCACACCTATGCCAGAACCTTTCTTTGAATGAGATCCATAAAAATGTAGAGTTTACAATTGAGAATGAGCTTCAAATTGTTGTTCATACAATTTTTATTTGGTGGTAAAATTGTACACACCTACATGTTTTGATAAAAAGTTGACTTACACATTATTAATGTTATAATTAGTGATCAAGTACTTAATTTTAAGCTCTATGTCTACCATGATTTGATTTGGTACCCCCTCCTAAGGTAACCACATGTGAGATAAATCTAAGGCCATATACCCACTTATCATTTTGGACCAGTCTTAGCTTAATAACAAGTTGTATACTTCTAGGATATCAATGACTTGGATATTAATAATTTGTTTTACATGTGACTTTAATTCCATTTGTATGTGCACATTTATCAATTCTATTACACATAGAATTGAGGATTTATCTAACTATAATACCACTCTTTTGACTTATCTAAATTTAAACCCAAGTTTTGTCAAACAACTATATATATCACATTTATTGCTTCCTTAGAATCAACTAGGTAGTTGTGTACATTTTTGATGAACATTAAAACTATCAGTAGGAATGGTAGTACCTCAAGTTTATCCTTATACATCATTATATTTGTATGTTCAATCTTAAGCTTGTCATAAATCCTTCCCATCAAGGCCTTGAGTAGTAACTCCCTTTGTTCAATTGTCTAAGCTAGCTCATGAAGACTAGTATTGTATTTAATATTTTTCATGTCTTTAACAATATTGTATCCTCCCTTACATTAATGTTTGAAGCTCTATGATGGATCCTTTTGAATAGAGGAGGCTAATTATCCCTCATGGGTGGAGGTTTATTATCTCTCCATGGTAGTGGTAGATTGATATTAGCATTCAGATTAAGAGGAGTGTTGGCACTATTATTGGGAGGTGTTTAATAATTCATAGGTTACTTACTTCTCAAGTTGTAATTGTTCCTGACTTGTTAGTACTACTAGAAAGCATGAAATTCATCTATGTTATCCTAAGGTTCATTTCCATATTCCACTAGGAAGGGGAAGTCATTAGTGTCAAAAACCATAATTATTTTAGGCTTGTTTGAATAATTTGATGAAGATGAATCTTGTTGACTAGTATAATTTTATTGCCTTTCAACTTTGATGCTAGAAGATTTCAAAATCAGTGAAAAACTCAATATAATTTTATTCTTTGTGTTGTATGATTTTATGGACCCACTACCAATTTGAAAGAGCTATATCCATAATATTTATCTTTGGCATCTTATTCAAAATAATCTAATGTTCTTAATTATTCTCAAACCTATTAAAATGCCTATTATACCTTTGGAACCCATAACCATGATTATTATAGTTAGATTTCTATCTACTTGTATTAACCATACATTTTTACATGTTAAGGAATTCATTACTCAGTTTATGTCCATCCTTTAGATGGATTCCATCTCAATCTTGGTTGAGATGGGAACATTGTCCTATGTGGAAGTGTTATTAACTAGTATATAAGGCTAACTCTAGCCCTAGTTATTAGAAGAAACTTGCTTGATAAATTAGAATATTCATTCTAGTTAGCATGGGTCAATGACAACTAGTTGTGGTTTGATGTCTAGTTTTGTGCCACAACATTATGGGTTACATTTGGGATTGGGTTAAAATATGAGTAAGCATGTCCAAAACTAAGAGGAGACAATAATTGTAATTGAGGATATAATTATTTATATGCATTAATTATTTCCTTGTAAGCTACACATAAATATAAAAGTAATGGAATCTAGTAAATTTGTATACATTTATAGGACCAATGTATCATTATCCTATAAGTATATTGGACTCTAATTTGCTATACATATTTTAAAATTGACTATTGAAAGCTCAGGTTGGCTCATTAGGATCTATTATCATGATGGAAATGTGTTGATATACAACACTTTCATTGATAACTTATCCAAACTATGCTAAGAAGGTATGCTGACATTCCATCCAAGTTGTGATTGACCCTTCTAGAATATTTTAAAACTAGGCATAGGATACTTATTAAAAAGTGAAAAGGAACATCCTTTAATCTAGGTCATCATGAGTAATATTTAGTATCCTTAAGGTGGTTTAAAGACCCTTATATTCTCTTTAATCACCCTTACTCTCAAAGAGGAGAAAGAGGGGAGATATTTATTCACATTTCAAGGCAAATCATGCACCACTCTTGTGATATTAATAGTCAAGCTAATCAACCAAGATAGAGATTAAGGTGGGGGATTAGGTTAAAGTGGAAGATTAAGATATTGGTTATGGGGATGGGCCATTAAAACTATTAAAAGGTGATTCTACCTTCTTAGAGATGATTAAAATGCCATAGGTCTGTTATAAATACCTCTATTATACCTAATATTTCTATGTATCTCTAAAGGTAATTATAACAAGTTACTATCTGAGGTTAACCTTGTTAGTTGTCTAGGTGCATCCAATGCATATCAAGTGATTTTACCTTTTAAGGATGGATACAGAGGATGGAAGCTCTACTTCTAGTGCCAATTTGAAAACTTATATTGATGTGGGTTTTATACACACCCACAGAGTTTCTTCAGAGGTTGCCTCTAACATTTTAGGATATATGAACATAATTAATCCAAGGCATGAGTTGTATGTTATTCAATTTTATAACAACCTATTGGTGGAATAGTGGTTGAATGACATATATTTTTGCCATATGAGAGCTATCTGTGGGTGATACTACATCTACTTGTATTGAGTGTAAGGATGATGATTTCTAACTAAGGTGGGTAGGATTGTAAAATAAAATACAAAAAGAGGGAATATTAAAGTATAAAATGAAGGTCTATGGAAAATCTAACGATAAATCCTTTCAAGACTAGTATTTGAGCTCAAATAGGACATGTTATATAGACTAATAATTGTTGGAATATATTATATAACATACATAATAGAATAAAATTAAAGAGTCAAAGGGAAGAAGAACATAGTATACTCAAGCATGCCAAAATCAAAGGTTGCCTAATTTCTAAATTGTTATTGCACATCTACATTGGGATTATGATAAGCATGAAAAGGATTTCCAAATCATCTATAGCTAAAAATGAAATAACATATTTAAAATATATAATTCATACACAATTCTAAGCACTAATAAATCATAATGATGGAATGTGCAATTAATCCATAAAATTAGATAAGAATAAAGATTTGCACATCAAGACCAAATTAAGCAAGACTTCTTTGAATTTACTATTAATATTAATAGCCAAAATTCTCATCCCTTTGTCATAAAGAGGTTACATAAATCTATAATATTGGTATATGGGAGGCCTCATCTCTTCAATCTTCACCTAATTTTACAAGTTCAAAAGTAGAACTTCTATTTCAAAATTCATGCAAGGATGCATGTTACAAGGATAACAGTTAAAATAGACTTTCCAACCAAAAATAAATTATGCATGTATAATAATAGATGGGGAACCAAAGTCCCACTTTGATGAAAAATATGAAAATACATAATTATCTTAAAGTTATAATATTGACACCATGCAACTACCTAAATTAGTTGATGAAGACACTGCAATCGTAACTATGGTACAGGCTGAGAGATTTATAAAGGGAACTAACTACTAGTTGTATGAATTATGAACCCTTAACCTACCTCTTTAGCCTTTAACATTTCACCCAATTCATATTCAGTATCAAAGTCTTTATCTATGACCTCAAAATTCCATAGTGAGGGCTTCAAAATATTGATAGCTTTACCCATTAACCTATCTTCTTCTACCTCTAAGATTTTAAACTCATCTACTAAGGCTTCATTCATGTCAACCCAATATAATTAACAAGAGTATTAAAATCCTCAATGTACTCTTTAGGGTCATTAGGGTTCCTCTTAGGTCTTTTATCTTGTGGAAATAAATTATCTCTTTGTTTAAGTGATATCTCTACCTTTGTCTAGGTATTTATCATTTCCTCTTATTTAATCTCTATATGGTCCCAACCTCTTTGTCAAATCTTGTGTAAACTATGGGAAGTTATAACATGACTATATTTTTCATTTCATCTTGTACATTATGCATCTTTATTACTGATTGAGGAATTATTAATTCACATGTTTATTCTCCTTAGGTATGTTCTAAAGATGTAGATGGTTGAGAGGTCATATGAAGGAAAGTGGTTACTAGAAGAGATATGGTTAGCATTGAGGCACTAATTTATATGGAAACTTGTGGAATATTATGGCTTGCTACTTTCCAAGGAGAGGATTCTTTAATTTGTGTCACCTCCACCAAGAATTTGGTCAACCTTGGGGTTATTTCCTCAATCATGGTTGATTTTGGCAAAGCTAATGGCTGGGGCATAGGAATATCCACTCGAGTTACCTTATTTTTTAGGGTTGATGGATTATCAACAAGGGACATTGTAAAAACATGATCAAAATGGACCAGTTTAGGAGTCCTTATTAATTTTGGTGTGTCAGAATCTGTACTAGTGACAATGGAAGTAGAGGATGTAATAATAAGTATTATTATAGGTAGACTTACAATTGGATTTTGTATAATAAGTAATAAATAAATAATCAAAGAAAATACCTAAAAAATCTTTTGAGTTTTAAATGGGATGAGCCCAACCAAGGTGTCTCCTCCTTCCTATCCTCTTAGAATCAAAGCTTTTGCTTTCTCCAACTTAGCTTATTCATTATATAGTTATGATTTCCCTATATATATATATATCTTATTATTATAATGTATAGTTAACTAGATATATTAATTTTTCTAATTATTCCTCTTTTCCTAATTCTATGGCATCTCATACATCTTTCATATCTTCCTCAATATCTTTTTCAATGTTAGGGAGACCAAGAGATGGCCTCTCTTCCAATTTTTTACCCAAGGAAGGATCAGGGGAATCCATGTGCTTCCTATGGAATGTGAATATAGGTGGAGTAGAGGGTGTATGATATGGTATAGGGGTTGTGAGAATAACTATGGTAGAAGGTGGATTGGTATGTGATGAATTTGAAGGTGTGGAGAGCATAGGCATTCCCTAAGGAGAATTAAGATATTTAAGAGAGCTAGAGGGAATTGAAACTAAAGTGAAAGATGATTTAAAGAAATTTCAAAGACTTATTGTTGTAACTGATGTTATAGGAGGCAAATGAGTCATCATAAAATTTCTCTTCCTTTAAATAGATGAGCTAACTATTGACTTCTCCATGTTTTTTTGTTTCCAATACTTGATCATATGAGTCTATGAAAGTAGAAAGAATATGAGTAGGAAGTCCTCTCAAAATTCCTTTCCTAAACTAGTGATTCAACTCGCTTTGACTTCCATATTGATCTCCCCTTTAATTTATGTCTTTTGATTCTGAGGATGGAGGCTTGTCAAATTGTTGAGAGCCTTTTGCTAGAGATGGAGGCCATTGATGAATCTATACATTCTCAAATTCCTCCTCTGTGATATTTGGATTATATTATAGGGCCTATGCTATTATCATTAATATATTCTTATTTGTCATCCTTATACATAACTGGGAGTCATCCAAATAATTCAAGAAACCTTGATCATGGTCATAAGTTTGGTGACCATAAGAAACATGAAGTTTATTATTTTCTAAGATAGTCTTTAGATAACCCCTTATCCTTTTCCTAGGGCCCTATTCCATGAATGTTACTAGCTATAAATTATAGGTTGACCTAGGTTTACCAACTGATATAAAATGTGACCTATTCATATACTAGTGTTTCCTAATGTTGTAAGGTGTTTTGAAGTAATATGCAAAGTGTTTATGACCTTTTTCTTCATTAATGTTGTTGAAATCTTGGTAAATTGTCTCTTTCTCCATAATGTGATCAATAACTTGATGAGGCAAGAGAAAATGGGTAGTCCTAGTAACCTCTACTTAGATGATAGTCACATCCAGGTGTAATTAGTAATTACCCATTTTGGTGAGTGTCCTTGTTATATTCTCAGATAATCTAGCATTGGGGTTCCTTGCATAGCTTGGTATATAAGAGGGTATACCTAATTGTTTATTATTTTAATTTCATTTCTATACCTATGAATAAACATGAAGGGGAAATAATCTAAAACCCTATTCTCAAAATACTCAGTTGATATCTTCCAGTCTTGGCCATAGGGCTTATATACAATAGTCATGCCCACATCTAGTAAATAAGACATCATCTAAAACTTTCCATCTTTGGGGTTCTTATTAGCTAGAATAACTTTGCTTTCAACCTTGCACTTATAATATCTCTCATGGCTACCAATTTATTAGTGGTTAATAATATGTCCACTAGTGGCACCCATTCGACCTAGACATAAGTAATACTCAAGAATCCATATAATCTATTAAATAATGCCATTGTAATGGCAATTCTAGGTCTGAACTTAATAATAAAATTGGTGTAAATTAGCTCCTTGGGATTTAACTTTGGTCTTTTTCAAGCCACTGCTTTAGTTTCCCATCCAAAATATTGTGCTCAAGCCACAAATTAGTTGAGACTTGATTATAGGTAGTTTCAAGGAAAGGAAGCCTATAGTACCTTTCAAATGCCCTCTTTGAGATGTAGGCAAAGGCAGTCTAGACCTTGCTCACATGTATAATATTTCCTATAGTGGTTCTATTTATGAATAAAATTTTTAAGAGGTTGATGCATGGCATTACCTCTAGTTTGACCACAACCCAGGGGAGACCATATTCCTTGAATGTGATTAAAACATCAATGAATTTTTTAGCTTCAAGAAAGAGTTCATCCTTTATGGAGTAGGACTGAAGTGACTCAAGATCTTCTTAGAGTGTTGAATAATGAAAGAAATTAAAATTCAAAGTGTTATTTTTAAATACTATATAACTATATTATGGTGATCCCATTATGAGAATGGGATTGAAGGATTAGTTTATTTAGATGATGAATCCATTACTATCCTATAGTCACTGTAATTTTTGTGAAGTTATGAACTAGTTAATTTGGTGTTTGGTGACTAAATAAAACTAGGACTTATTAGATGTTTAAGAAGTTAAAGAATACAATCATTTAATAATTAGATCAATAGAAAAGCGAATCTAATGTTCACATATTTTTCATATATCATTCACAAGATTGTGTTTTGATGTTATTCATGTATCTTGAATGTTAATAACAAACTCTCACCTTTAATGCCTATTTTGATTTGAATATATTAGTCAGGTTGGTGAGTACCCTTATTTTCTAAGTGGTGGTATTTTGTTAATTATTCATGTCTAGTCATCACTTTAAGGTAGTTATCATCCATCTATTAACCTATTACTTTGTCATGCTCTCAAACATTATTTCTTATATTTTAGCCTTAATTTTCTTAGATAGTGCCACATACCATGCTTCTATTAACCCAATCCTTTGAATTTATTTTCTATGTTTGAGAGGTCTATAGTGGTGAGTTAACTTGATTAATTCATGTGGAGTGATCTTGGAGCACTAGAAACACAAAATTTTGAGACATTAGATTGAAATTCTTTTTGTTCAAATTTTTTTTGTGGTCACTAGCTAACATGATTGAGACATATGGAATGATCTTGAAATCCTAGAGACTCGAAAGCTCAAGGAATTAGACTAGAAACCAAAAGACTACTTAACATCTATGTGGATTAACATAAATGTGCCATGTTTCAGCCACTTGAAACCTTAAAAGCTTAGGAGCTCAGGACATTAGATTAAAAAATGAAGAACCATTTAAACTTCCCATAGTGGTGAGTTAACATGATTGAGACACATGCATTGATCTCAGAATCCTAGAGACTTGTGAACTTTAAATCTTAGAGGCTCATGAGAACATAGAGCTATTAAGTTTATCGATGGATAAATGATGTTTTTATAGTTCTAATTTAGCGTGAATATGCCATATGTCCTATTTATAGAGCTCATGAGGCTCGGGGAATCAAAATACTTAAACTTTTGTAAACGTCTAAAATTTTGAATGATTCAAGAGTGACACATGTCATAACTACATGAAATCTTTGTTATGGGATCAATTGGAGGAAATTGATGGTCTTAAAATATTGATATTGTGATCAACATATAAATACTAATACAATAAAGATTAGTTTTTTTATTCTACACATCAAATTAAAGTAAAAACAATGGACAATGCAAGGTCTGAGATGACTTAAGATACCAGTTTAAGCTTATATTGTTATGAATTTTACTAGAAAAATGCTAGATTTTGTAGAAATAACCCTTATGAAAAATGAATGAACCCTAGTCATAGCTATTTAGGATTATAGTTCCCTAGGTAGGGTTTTTTTTACAATGGATCATTGTTTTTAAATTTTTGAAAATGGGGTGTGTGTGTTAGAGCACAACAAACACATTTAATAACAGCATTTACAAATTATTTTTTTCCTTTTTTAGTATCTTCTATAAAAGAATTACATCCTTTATAAATATTTTCAAAATTATCTATAATATTAGATAAAATATGAGATAAGTAAGTCATATGATAGGATGCACCACTATATAAAATCCATTCATTTTCATTAGAATTAAATAAGGTAGCACTTAAAGAAGCAACATTATAAATTTATTCTTGATTGTTGTTCTGATTATGGTTTTAATTCTTCTGATAGTTCTAATTATATTTCTTCCATTTTTTTTATAGGTATTATGATTATCTCTATCTTTGTTTGTATAAAACTTTTCCCTTCCATGACCAAATTTTATACACTTATTGTAATTACCATTAAACTTAGGTTTATGATTCTTATTGCTAGATTTATTGCTCCCATTATTTTCATATACAAAATTAGGATTAGATTTATGGTTCTTATTATTCTTAGACATAATATTGAGAGTGATAAGTTATTGAGTTGTTTTCTCTTTCAAATCAAAATTTGACATCACTTATCTTCATGGATTAGAAGTGCAGATAGAGTAGTGAGGTTATGGATATCTTTCTCTATTTGGTATTTTGAGTTAAGAATGGAAATTCAATTATAAAATATTTCATGAATATTAAGTTGAATAAATAAACAAAAAATATTATCATGAATAAAATTAAATTTATTATAATATATTTGAGATTTAATGTTTTTAATTTTAGTAATAAAATTAACAACTTTTTCATCACCTTTCATAGGTCTAGTTAGTAGTTCAAGAATAAGCATAATTATCTCAAAGAGACAAGTTCCCTACTAGAGATTTAACCCTAATTTGGCTCCTTCCTATAGGTTTATAGGTTTATACTAAGACTTAGTTATATGTGTATTTATAAATACACTTTATTTCTACCTTTATGAGGTGTCACTTACCTCCCTAGTCCACTTGTTAACTTTAGAGTTACTTGCATGTAAATATTTCTGCCCCACATGGCACATACATCCTCCTAAATTATAAAAAGATTAGGGACACATGGAACACATGGAACACATGATATATTTTTCACTTGTAACTCCTTTTCTTTCTTAGCTCTTTATAAATAGCTATCATCTCCTCTTCTTCAACACTTGTGACTGTACTCTCAACACACAACTCATTCATGTTGTTCTAAGTCTTGTTATTGAATACTTGATGCTATTTTAGTCTAATACAATTATTATCCTAAGATTATACATGCTATTATATTAGGAGTGATTTTTTTAGAAATATTCTTAATAGATTTTGGAATTTTTTTTACCTTTTGATGATTTTCCCCACTTATCAAATCTCTTCTCTTAGATTTGTGGTTTTCTCTACTTTTCAAGGTAATATTATTTCATTTAATGTATTATTTTCAATTTTAATCTTTCTTTTGACATAAATCCTAATATGCTATCAAAGTTATGACTTTCATAACATTAATGTTGAGCAATTTGTAGATTTAGAGGTAAAAAAGAAGATTTTTTTGTCTTCTAACTTTCAATTTTTGTTATCATTAAAAACTTTTAAATAAATTAATTTCACCTTTAGTATAATAAACTTTAAATATTCCTTTTATTTATCCTTAAATACTAAATATTAGTAGTAGTTTTTTTTTTTTTTTTAAATTTAAATATTGTTTAAGAAAACCATCACATTAAAAACCCATATAAAATTGGAGCCATATATTTTTATTAGTAATTTTAAATTCTATTATTTTAATTTTTTTAATCTAGCATCTAAGATCATTATTTTAAAAAAAATAGAAAAACCTAGATCTTGGTTTTAGATAAATCATCGAAATGATGATTATAGTTTTTCAAAAAATGTGATCAACTACCTTAATATTGTATGGCATTTTAGATTCACTTTTCTATTTTTTTTTTAAATGCATTTCTTTTGGTATGATTAAAACCAATAATAATATTTTACTTTTTCATTTTAAAAAAAAATTCAAAACAAAAATCATAATTTTTTTCGATGTGGAATTCATTTTAAGCATAATATTTTTTAATATATATTTTTTGGACATATCATATAAACTAATGCTTTTAGAAATAAGTCAAAATTTTGAAATGGCATTTTTCTTTTTGTTACCAAAGAGATTTTTTTAATAAATCTTTCATGATATTAATTAATGTTTTATTCACTCAAATAAAAGTTTTATTTTTTATTAATATGCATTTTTATCTTTCTTTAGTTAAGTGACTTTTCAACATTTAGTGGTGATTCTTTGTCAAATCTCTCCTTCATAACATTTAATCCAATCTAAAGGCAAATTTCATACTACTTTAGTTTTGAAATTTTTGGTGTGGGATTACATTTGCAAGTTAATTCCATTTAAAGAAAAAAATTTAAAGATTTATCTTAATTTTCTTTTCCAAATCAAATTGTTAATTTCTAGTGTTGATTCACATTTAAATATTAATTGATCTCAAAATCATCCTTAGAAAGCTAATTTATTAAGCATCATTATTTTTTTAGCTTAGATTTTACTTGTATGGAATTCAAATTAGCCAATTTTTAGCATTTCAAAATTATTTGAATCAAATCAATTTAAAAAATGAATAAATTATTTCTCTCAAAAATGAAATGAAATTTTAAAATAATACAGTTTTTAATATTCATAAGTTGGTTTTTGCAGTTCAAAATACTTTTCAAGACCAAATGAAAACCATGCAATATTGTATGGATGCTTCAAATATTAAATTTGTGTCTTTTACTAATGTTAATATCTCTAATGATGCTGAATATTATTTTAGTTATAAAGAAACTCAAACTCATATGAACACTTCTTCTTTCAACCTTGACTTAAAAATTATGAACCCTATGGGATACATAGGTGGTGGGTTTGGTAATTGTACAATTGGTATTATTGAACCTATTTTGCCTACTTCTAACATAAATTATAAAGGTCTTAGTTCTGATTATTTTACTACTTCTAATGAAAATTTGGCATCTTATTTTTCTCTACATCAAAGGGCCTATAATGCAATTTATTTATGTTATACCACAACTAATGCTCATGCTTTGGTTAAAATTTTTAAACCTTGTATGTATTTTGGAAAGTATGAGAATCATATATCTAAATGTTTGAAATTTCAACCATACAAATCTTGTGGTAAATATACACATGACACTTTGCATTGTTATAAAATGACCTTATCTCCTACCTCTAAGCGTAGAGCTATTTGGATTCCTAAATATAATTACACTTCTTAAAATTATGATATGTGTCTTACTATGATAATGATTCTAATATTTCACATAAAATATCTTTTATAAGTGACACATCTTCTTTGTCTCCATTTTGATTAAACTAAATATATTTTTCCATTCATTTTTTTTTATTGCATAGGATATATGCTTGTATTATGTTGACTAACTTCTTTTCATGTATGATATCGCACTTTGTGATAGAATTTATTTTTTATCTAATTGGTTTTTTTATATCTAATTTTATTACATTCTATATATAGGTTGTATTTTTTGGCATATTGATTACTCAACTTGAAATATTGGTGTTAGCTTGCTTTTCTTTTTAGGTTTGTGGATCATTTCTCTTTTTTTAGTCTTTGTTCCACTATGGATAGATGCCATTATCCAAAGAGGATTCTTGAATATTTTTGGTGATCACACATTCTTCCTTGAAACTTTAATTGACACCTCTTCTTTCTTATCTAAAATTTTGTAATTCCTCTTAAAGGAAGTTTCTATTAAGGGGGAGTATTATGTAATTTCAACTCCCTTCTTCTTTCTAAAAGTTTTCTCCACTTTTTTAATCCTAATTTAAACTTAAGGGAGAGTGTTGGAGAATTAATTTTAATTTAGGTGTCCTTCCTATAGGTTTCTTAGTTTATTCTAAGTCTTAGTTATGTGTATATTTATTATATTTATACATATAATTTATTCCTATCTTTATGAGGTGTCACTCACCTCCCTAGTCCACTTGTTGGATTTGGAGTTACTTTCATGTAACTAATCTCCCCCCACATTATTTACACTTGTAACTATTTTTCTCTTGCATCTCTCAATAAAGATCTATTCTCTCCTCTTCATCAATACTTATGACTACATTCTCAACACACAACTCATTCTTGTTATTCTAAGTCTTTATCTCAAATCCTTGATGTTATTTTAGTATAAGGTCATTATTATCATAATATTCTACATGATATTATATTTGGATTGATTCTTATTTAAATATTCTTAATAGATTGTGGGATTTTTTCACCATTTGACATTTTTCCACACTTATCAAATCTTGTCTTGGAGTTCTGGGTTTCTCTTATTTACAAGGTAATATTATTTCATTTAATGCATTATTTTATATATTTTAAAATTTATTATATATATATATATACTCAATGATATTTTATCCATCAGTGGGAGAATCCTTATTTATTATACAAAGTAATAAATCACACTTAACACTATATATATATATATATATATACTCAATGATATTTTATCCATCAATGGGAGAATCCTTATTTATTATACAAAGTAATAAATCATACTTAACACTCCTCATAATAACCAACATGACTTCTCACATTTTTTGTTGAAACATGTCATTATAATGGGATTTTCTCCATCCCAAAAGATTTCATAGATTTCAAGCCATAAAATTTAATTAAATGTATATTTTTCATATATTAAGGTAGACCCATTAATCATTTGAGATTTATCTATCATAAAGTTAGGAGAATCCATAACTTCCCTTTAAAATTGACACTATGCCACTAATTTTTTTTTGAAATTTTAATTTGTACTCTATTTAATAATAATGTAAATTTTAGTGTAAATAAATAATAATTTTTCTAATTTATGTGAAATAATAAAAAACAATTTAAAAAATTACACTAAATTAAGTATTAAAAGTGTCGCTCAAATAAAAACTATCTAAACATTGTTATTAAAAAAGATTGATAAAAACAATAATAGAAAGTTTCAAAACAACAAATAAACCACACCAATGCATCTATAATTCCCCAAAACATATAAATTATTGGTCACATAACCATGGATAATAAGGAATACTCTAGGTCAAGTGTCACAAAATATCAACAATAACTAAGGTTTTGAATTTGAGATACTAAATGCATAATTAAAAAAATATTTTTAAACTAATTATTTTGAAAAAAATAAACTAGATTTGATTAATATTGACTAAAAAGAAAAGAGATAAAATAGTTTGAACTCTAGACCTTGCTTTCACAAGTGCCTAGCAAAATAACACCTACAAATTGCTTTACTATAACACTTGAAATAATGCATACACTAATTTGTTTAAAAAAATTATTTTTAAATATGTGTGTACATGTAAAATCAATATTTTTTTGGTAAAAACCATTAATTATATAATGTATCCCTCTTATATTTTTGCATGTAAATAATTGGAATCACTACAAAAAGTATTTAAAAAATATATTCAAAAAATATATACTAACATTTATATCTTCCTATAGAAGATAATATTACATATGTGGAAGCAATAGTGATGATCAAGAGTGACAAAGGCATTCTAAGGCCCTTAAAACTTGGAAAAAACCTTACATTTTCCATCCAATGCCAAAAATGTATTCAAAATTGAATTTTGGTGCCAAAATGTTTTACATCCACCTAGGCTATATAATGACACTCAAGAGAGGTTTTAAAATATCAAAAACTAATGAGAATCCCTCAAGAGTTTGGAAAATGTTTTGATCAGATAAAATGTTGAATATCTAGTGTTGAAGCACCTTAAACTAGGACTAGAATCTTTGTAGATAATTTTTAACACAAATCTTTAGGTAAAATGCCATATAAGGAAATAATAACATCCTAAGCAGCCAAAAAGATTCAAAAATGATTTTTGGTTACTCACATAGAGTTTTGAGTTATTGAAACAGTCATTTATTTTCTTATATTTATATTACCAAGATCCACATATAAAAGGGATGCCACAAATAAAATTTTGAGAAAATATAATAATTTATTTATCTTCCAAGGTTGTACCTACCTCTCAAGCTAAAAGAGCATGAATTTAATATTTAAATAGGTATTTAGGTCTACATAAATTATCTTATCAATAAATACACATATCTAATCTCTAGTACCATATTAATTCAAATAATATATGTATATGCAATGTACACACAATAAATGTATATGAGAATTGACTATATAAAGATGGGAAAACCTCTAATGGAGGTAAAAAATCCCATAGTTGATATTCATTAATCTAAGAAACTAGAACACAGTATAATTCCTTCTCTTATCACTTCATCTCCATTTAATATTCATAGAAACCTTTGAACAATATTTTCCACACAAAAATATTAACATGGTATTGATAATGGTTATCACACAATTTAATGTGTGTGAGTAAATGGCCATTACCAAATGTAAAATGTCTTTATATAAATGGGTGTGGAGGTGTGCCATTGTAACCAACTAGTCCAACCTCTCCATGAGGAACTATTGAATTGTGAAGCCTATTTCAAAATTATAATGTATTTCAAATACTCTATCTTTAAAATGTACTTTACACTTTATATGTATTATATCCCCCCCAAAAAATTTGGACCCCCTCAATGAGGAATTGTTTTGGATTGACTTAGCCCATGGTTTTGGTACCCATTATTTTGTAAAAATGCTATGTTCATGTATTATGTATAGTTGGATATTCAGTAGGTAATACATCATGAGAACAAGTATTTGAAAAGGAAGAATAGAGTGTGTGAATTTAGGTATGTATTTAGGAGTGTTTATTGAGCATAGCTCCAAATAATATTTTTACATTATAATTGTGAGAAGATAGATTTGAGAGTGGATTGTACTCTTGTGGCTTGTAATAAAATATGAGCAAGTGTTTCTTGGTGGATGTATCTCACATTAGATGAACCACATTAAATCTAGTCTTCTTATTATGCATGTTTATTTCTATTCTTTATGCATCTTTGTTCATATTTATTATTATTGTAATTTTATGAAATTATTCTACATCAATTTATGATTTATTTCTAACTAATATCAAAGCTTTAGGTTGTATTTGTTGAAGTCTTGAATCATGGTAAGGGTTATTAATTCAAGTGGGAGATATAGTTGATGATCATAGATCAAAGGTTGAAAAGTTCAATAGATAGAACTTTGGTCCATAGAAAATGTGGATGGATGATTAAATCTATAAGAAGGACCTCCATGCTCTATTGGGAAGAAAAGTAAAGCAACCAGTTTGTATGACATATGAGACTTAGGAGATGCTTAACAAGAAATCACTTGGACCATTAGGTTGTGTCTTTCATCTTTGATCATGTTTAATATATCGAAGGAAAAGACCACAAAAGGTCTCATGAATGCATTAGGTAAGTTATATGAGAAACCCTCTACTTTTAATAAAATATTTTTAATGAAAAATTTATTTAATATGAAGATGTCTGAAAATGGTTTAGTTGTTAATCATTTGAATGAATTCAATATAGTTGTGATTATGTTGAATTTTGTAAAAAAAATTGATGATGAATTTAGGGCTTTGCTTATTTTGTGTTCCTCACCAGGAGTTGGATTAGCTTGGTAATGGTTGTAAGAAATTAAATCTCTAATAATTATAAGTTGAAGTTTGAGGATGTTATAAGAGTAATCCTTAGTGAGGAAATGTAATGGAAAATCTCTGGGGAGATTTCTACTTCAGGTGATACTTTGGTAATGGAGAGTAGAGAGAGATAAAATTTTAATGGAAAAGGAAAGCGTGGAAAGTCAAATGGTCATAGAAGGTCAAAATCAAGGTGTAGGATGGTATGTTATCCTTGTGGAAAGACTACATAGGTGAAGAAGGATTGTTGGTATCTTTAGAAAAATAACAAAAATTAGGAAGACACCAAGGAAGTGAATGTGGCAATACGTAATATTTATTAGGATGCATTAAGTCTCTCCATTAACAATACTACTGAGTCTTAGGTTTTAGATTTAGGGGCTTCTTTTCATGCTACACCATATAGGCATTATTTTATTGATTATGTTTAAGAGGATTGTAGACATGTTTATCTTGGTGATGATGAGCCTTGAAACATAGTAGGAAAAGGAAGTGTTTAGATCAAGATGAAAAATGGGAACACTTGACTACTAAATGATGTTAGGCATGTCCCTAAGTTGAGATGAAATTTGGTATCTATAGGATAGCTAGGTAGTGAAGTTTTTATGATGAAATTCACATTAGATTCTTGGAAGGTGACCAAGGGTTCTCATGTGGTAGCAAGAGGTAATAAGGTTGGTACCCTGTATTTATCAAGTATTGATGAATATTGTAATTTAGTTACTATAGATGCAAATGCAACTTTGTGACATAACAAGCTTGATCACATGAGCCAAAAGGGTATGAAAATTTTGAAGGATTGGTTGCCTAGATTGAAAAGGTCTGATTTAGATTTTTGTGAAGACTATTTGTATATAAAATAAAAAGGTGTAAATTTTCTCAAGGTTGGACCTACAAGGAAGGAGATAAGTTATATTTGGTTCATTTAGATGTATGGGGGAAGACTCAAGTATTTTCTATTAGTGGGTCATCTTATCATGTCATTTTATTGATGATGCAATTAGGAAAGTTTGGGTATATGGA
Source organism: Torreya grandis (assembly GCA_037957365.1). NCBI lineage: Eukaryota > Viridiplantae > Streptophyta > Pinopsida > Cupressales > Taxaceae > Torreya > Torreya grandis. The sequence continues at coordinate 72,077 of JARHVA010002860.1, forward strand.
GTTAGGAGAAAATTTGATGTTTTTGATACATTTAAAAGATGGAAATCCATGGTTGAGAATGAAAGAGGTCTCAAGTTAAAATTTATTAGGTTAGATAATGGTGGGAAATATTTTAGCAATGAATTTTTTGATTAGTATTCAAGGAATAGAATTCATATATTGAGGATGGTTCCAAGAACTCCACAATCGAATGGAGTGTTAAAAAGGATGAATATGTCTATCATGGATCATGCTAGGATCATGAGGTTTTCATGTAGGATTGCCTCTTTAGTTTTGGGAAAAAGTAGTAAACACAATTATATATCCGATAAATATAGGTCCTTCATCTACTTTAGATGGAGGCATACCTAAGGAAGCTTGATCTAGTAAGAAGGTTGATTATTCATTTATTAGAATATTTGATTATGAAGCCTTTATTAATATTGATAAGGATGATAGGAACAAGTTAGAGGATAAGTTTGAAACTTTATTAGTTATGGTGAGGATGACTTTGGTTTTTATATTTGGAGTCTTAATGACAAGAAAATATTTTGGTCTAAGGATGTTGTCTTTAATGAAAATATCATGTATAAACAATAGTTTTAGTATCAGAAAGAGTATTCTAGAAAAGAGTACATAGCATTAGAGGACACTACATATGATAAAGTGTCCAAGCAACTAGTTCAAACACCTACTCCACAAGAACCCAAAACTCTTATGGTGAGAATGTCTTCTAGGGTAAGAAGGGAACTTGAACATTTCTCTCCATATATGAATTATTTATTACTCACTGAAAATGAAGAGCTAGAGAAATTTGAAGAAGCAATGAAGGTAGATGTTAGGAAGAAGTGGGAGAAATTAATGGATGAGGAGCATTAGTCTCTCATGGAAAATTAAACTTGGGATTTGGTAAACCCACCTGAAGGTAAGATAACATTGTAGAACAAGTGGGTATATAAAATTAAAGATGATGATGGATGAAATAAAAGGTACAAGGCCTAGTTGGTGGTAAATGGGTTTGCATAGAAGAAGGAAATTGATTTTGATGATATTTTTTCTCTTGTGGTAAAGATGACTTTTATTAGGACTGTTCTTATGGTAGTGGTCAATTTTTACTTAGAGTAGTAGGATGTGAAGACTACATTACTTCATGGTGATTTGGAGGAGGACTCATATATGTAGTAGTCATAGAGATATGAGGTCATAGGGAAGAAGAACATGGTGTGAAAACTAAAGAAGAGATTGTATGGCTTGAAACAAGATCCATGATAGTGGTACAAGAAATTTGACAATTTTATGATGGAGCAGGGATACTCTAGGTTTCATTCAGACCATTACATTTATTTTGAGAAGTTTAATTATGGTGATTAAATTATCCTATGTATATATGTGGATGACATGTTGGTTGTTGGTAAGAACATGAAGGAAATAAAGGTACTCAAGGAACATCTTATTGGTTATTTTAGTATGAAGGATTTGGGAGTAGCAAAATAGATCCTTGGTATGAGAATAAATTGGGATAAGAAGAAATGAAAGCTGAATTTATCCTAAGAATAGTATATTAAAAATGTCTTCGAAAGGTTTAGTATGTAAGATGTTAAACTAGTTGAGATTCCTTTCATAGGTCATTTTAAGTTATCAAAAGAGCAGTGTTCCATGATAGAGGAGGAAAGAATCTAGATGTAACATGTACCTTACCCATTAGCTATTGTCATCTTGATGTATGTCATGGTGTCCATGATCTGTAAACTGAAAATACAAGTGTAGTACATTCAAAAATCACTTGTTCATGTTTAAGAAATCCTTCAAATTCTCACTTTCTTGTGTTTAATTTTGCATAAAGAAATTAAAATCAGAATTAAAATGAAGATCAGAATGCAATGATAATCAAAGAAAATCAAAAATAACACTAGCAAATTGATAATGGAGTTCGGCTTCAATAGCCTACATCTCTGGGTCTGTTTAAAGTGAGGGCCATTCTATTAAATTGGTGCAACAAATGGCTTCCAAAACATTTTCAATTATTCAATTCACCTTCTCTGATCTCTATTTTCCTACAAATATTTCTCTTAGACCTGAAAACAAAAGCCCAAGGCCGTACTAGGCAAAAACAAGGCCCTAATCCTCTTAATTTTCTTTACACAGTCAGATTTCCATGTCAATACAAGTAAAAATTACTCCCTTTTATAGCATTTCAACTACCATGGTTGAAGCAGTCAAGACCTTAGCCTTTTAGGTGTTAGGTCTCAAGTTCCAAACTCTCCTCCTCCATTCTAGGTGCATAGGGAAGTGGGCAAGGGTGTCCTTCCTCAAAAAGTGCACTTTAACCAAGGAATTAGTCCCACATTTGCTAAGAGTGGTTGTTTTAATGCTTTAAATATAATTTTTTTTGAATTTTTCAAATGAGAAAGATTTGGGCACCAACTTTGGATGGCACCTAGCCTATTCAAACACTTAGGAATGAGGGATGTGCTTAGTGTTTGTGGCATGGAGGTTTGGCACCTATTTTGACTTGAAAATGTCAAATATCATGTGCAAACACCTAACAATTTTTTTTCCCCCTAATTATTTTCCATGTGTCAAATGGAGATTTGTCCACTTGGCATTCCTCAACTGTGCCACGTCACTTTTGACATCCCTATCACATGATTTCTTCAACTGGCTATATCTTGAGCATTCAGACTCCATTTTTCAAACTGTAAAAAGTGCTAGAAAGATTTCGATGAATACTACAATGTGAAAATGATTTGAACTAAATTTGAAGACTTTTAAAAATATAAAGGTACATGGATCCACCTAGATCACATCTCCCCATTGGAAACTTTTGGACCTCCAAAAGTTGAAATTAATTGGTAATGAGGTGAGGGTATTTTTCCCTCACCTTTCCAACTTCCATCTATCTAGCATTGCTTGGGTGCATCCCTTTGAGACCAACAAGAATATATTCAACATTACCTCTTTGTGAAGTCTACATATTCTTTTCAAGTATAGTATCTTCCTATAATTCTGTTAGATATTTAGGAGAAAAATCATCAACAAAAGGAATGGATACACTTTCATCATGATCAATGATCATTGGAGGCTCATACAATTTCAAATTTTCCACATTTACAACTGAATAAATTTGCATGTAAGATGGTAAGTCTAATCAGAAAGCATTTGTGCCAATTTTTTCCATTATCCATAAAGGACCACACCAGATTGGTTTCAACTTTTTACCTTCACTTGTCAGTCTTTCCTTACTAATGTGAAGCCATACCATATCACCTATAACAAATTGGTGATCAATACAATGTTTGTCATGCCTGACTTTGTACTTGGCTTGACTTTTCTCTAATTGAGTATGAACAGTCTGATGAATGAGATGTATTTGTTCAATGAACTTCTTGGCTCAAATGGCTTCTTTTGGTTCACCAACAGTTGTATCCTATCCATAGCAAACATCTAGAGGAGATTTAGGCAAGTATCCATAACAAACTCCAAATGGAGATTTCATAGTAGAAGAATGAAGTGCTTGATTATATGCATGCTATATTTAACACAATTATTCATCCCATAACTTTGGATTTTTATTGCTATAACCCCTAAGCAAATGTACCACAGTGCGGTTCACAACCTTTGTTTGTCTATCGATTTGTGGATGAAATGTAGTGCTCTTTTTTAATTTAGTGTCCATTATTCCCCACAAAGTTGACCAAAACTCCCCAATAAATTGAGAATATTGATTAGAAATAATTGAAGTAGGCAAACTAAAATGAACCCATACGTGTTTAAAGAACAAATATGCAGTGCCTTCACCATTAATCTGCTTAGTGCAAGGAATCAAAACACACATTTTGCTAAATATATCCACAACCACATATAAATAGTCATGTTTTCTTTGTGTCATAGGCAATCCCCCCATAAAATCCATATAGATACTTTCCCATGGGTGAGTAGGAATAGGTAGAGGAGTGTAAAGTCCCAATTTCCTATTACTAAGTTTACTTGTGGCATAAAGAGTACATCCCCTTATATATTTAGAAACTTTTTCCTACATACGAGGCCAATAACAATACATTTTCAAATGTGAAACCATTTTAGCAACTCCAAAATGACCAAAAATAAGAGAAGTATGTGCTTCTCTAATCATGTGCACCCTCTCATTTTGATGAATACATAGTTTACCCAAATGATACAAAAGATCATTGTGTACATGATAGTCCAACTCTTCTACTTGTCTACTACTCATCAAGTCTTTATAAACATCTTGAAAATCAAGATCATTCACATATTGTTCTTTATAACTTTGATGAGACAAAGAACCATGTTTTAAAAGAATAGATGCAACAACCATAGGAGGCCTAGATAGCATATCTGCAAACTTATTCTAAATTCATTTTTTATACTTGATCACAAGATGAAATTGTTGTAAGAAACCCATCCAACAAGAATGTCTAGACTGTTGTAGCTTATTTTGTGATTGGAGATACTGTAAGGGCTGATGATCTGTATGTATTATTGTTTCTTTGCCCATTAAGTAATGTCTCCATTTTTTAACACTTTGAACCAATGCATATAATTCCTTGTCATAAGTTGGATATTTTCTTACTGCACTTGTAAAGGTTTCATAATGATAACAAACTAGTTTCTTACCTTGCATTAAAATCGCTCCCATAACATACTCACTTGCATCCATCTCAATCTCAAATGGTTGTTGTATATCAAGAAGTGCCAAGATTAGAGCAGTACTTATCTTTTCTTTCAAAGTATCGAAGGCTTTTTTATGTTTGCCTCCCCACTGAAAGACCTATTTCACACTTGTCAAAGAATGCAAAGGTGATGTAATATATGAAAATTGAGCAATAAACTTCCTCCAAAATTGTACTAAACCAAGAAAACTCCTAACCTCAGTTGTGTTAGTGGGTGTAGGCCAATTAAATGACTGCCACTTTTGCAGGATCAATTTTCAATTTACCATGTCCTATAATGTAACCCAAGTATATCAAAGAGGTCTTGCCAAATTCACATTTTGACATTTTCAGATAAAGTTTTTCCCTTCGTAATGCATCCATGACTTTCTTAATGTGGATCACATGCTCTTCCCATGACTTGCTGAAAATCAATATATCATCTAAGTAAACTATAACAAAATCATTAAGAAACTATCTAAAAACATCATTCATCAATCTCATGATTGTAGCTGGGGCTTTACACAACCTGAAAGGCATAACAAGCCATTCAAACAATCCCTATTTTGTCTTAAAGGTAGTTTTCCATACATCACCTTCATTAATTCTTACTTGATGATATCCACTTCTCAAATCCAGCTTAGTGAAATAAATAGCATGTTTTAATTGATCCAACAAATCATCTATATGAGGAAGAGGGTAATGATTCTTAATAGTAATTTTGTTTAAAGCAGGAAAATCAACACACATTCGCTAAGTGCCATCTTTCTTTGGCATAAAAATAATTGGTGAACCAACAAGAGATGAACTTGGATGAATAACACCTCTATCCAATACATCCATTACCTATTTATTGATTTCCTCATTTTCCACCACTGATAACCTATACATGCCAATGTTAGGGAGAGGAGAATCCTACAATAGCTGAATTTCATGTTGAACTCCCATTTTGGGAGGTAAGCCCTTAGGATCCTAAAATACATCATCATAAGTAGAAATGATTTCAACCAATTCATTCTTGTTTCTAGGATCACATTTTTCCAAAGCTTGAGTATATTCTTTTTCCTTAGACTTAATCAACATGAGACAAAAAGTCTTGCTTGAATTAACTAGTCTTTTCATTTGCCCTATTGTAACCAAGGAAAGACTTGTTCTAATGTGATGTGCTCTAACTATATATTCAATGCCATCCTTAACAAGCAAGTACTTATTCTCCTCTCTATAGAAGATTGCTTTTCTATCATAAATATATGGGCTTCCCAAAACAATCCCACATATGTCTAATGGAACAACATCCGACTCAACCTCATCTGCAAACTTGGATGTGATAGCAAACCTTAGCCTATAAGTTTGTGAGACTTGTAGCTTCGCATTCTCACACACCCAACCTAGTGGATAAGGCTTCAGATGGGGATTGGTTTGTATGCCTATCTTCTTAACAACCTCTTTAGAAATTAAATTTGCTTGTGAACCACTATCAAATAGAGTGTTAATCTTAGTATGCTTTGAAACAAATCTACTGTGAAACAATTCATTTCTTTTCTTATCAACATGCACATAATTATATCTAGAATAAGATGCATCATTTTATGACTTAGTGCTAGAAATTAAAAGAGAAAAATCATTATGTAAACCCATAGCTATGATCTTAGTTTCATCACCTGAATCTGATCCTAAGTCTTGAACTATAGCATTAGCCTTCTTCTCTTTCTTTTGAAAATTTTTAGGCCTTAACTTAGGATGTAGTTTCCAACACTTAGACTCATCATTATTTTTCTTTAAATGATTACAAAATAGTTTTCCTTCTTCTTTCTTAACAGTATAAGTGGATTTTTGTTTACCCTTTCGTGATGAACTTTCCCCTTTGGAATGCTTAACATTAGATAGCTTAGTTTTTACTTTAGGAAAAGATTCTTTTGATTGTTTTCCTCTAGCCTCTAAATGAGTGACTTGAACACATAATGCATATAAATTAGTGGGATTGAAAATAAGAATATATGTCTTAAGTAACTATGCAACTCACCTATATATTTTAGTAGTGTTTCTTGTGTGTATAGAGGAACATTCAAAAGTAAAGCTTTTTTCCTAAAATCATGTGTATAATCTTGAACACTTTGGCCTTTTCCTTGTTTGAAACTTTGCCAATCCATCACGGCTTGTTTCATATAGCCTAAAGGATATAATTGCAATCTGAGTTCTTCAATAAATTCATTCTAAGTAGAAATCAAGTTACCTTTTTGAAGCTCAACTTCTTTCAACTTACTCTCCCACCAGATGAGAGTTGTACCTCCCATAAAAAGAGTAGCCAAATTAATTTTTGACTCATCCCACACAATCTTTTGGAACCTACAATAAACTTCAATTTGCTTGACCCAATTATCCAACTTTTTGGCATTAACTTCAACATTAAACATTGGTAATTCAAACTTAATATCCAATTTTAGTGAAGGGAGAGATTCCGTAGTTTTTTTACCATCATTTGATGGACAAGGTTTTTTGATTTCTTTACCTTTTGATTCTCGTGAATCACCTTTTTTTTCATTCTCAGATTTTATTTGTTTGTCATGGTGTAGTTCCTCAACCATGCTTCTCATGTCCATGAAAGCTTAGCGAAAAGCTTATTCGGATTCCATCTCTTCTTCAGCCATCCTTAAAGCACGCCTTGAACCAATCTCTGGATTATACTCAACAAGTTTTCCTTCACCCTTTTGGGATTTAGACCTTGTCAAAATATACTAGCAATCACTATTAAATAACAACTGCTCTGATACCAAAAATTTGATATGTAAACTGAAAATAAAAGTGTAGTACATTCAAAAATCACTTATTCATGTTTAAGAAATCCTTAAAATTCTCACTTTATTGTGTTTAATTTTGCATAAAGAAATTAAAATCAAAATTAAAATGAAGATCAGAATGCAATAATAATTAGAGAAAATCAAAGATAACACTAGCAAATTGATAATGGAGTTCAGCTTCAATAGCCTACATCTCTGGGTCCATTCAAAGTGAGGACCATTCTATTAAATTGGTGCAACAAATGGCTTCCAAAAACTTTTCAAGTCTTGAATTCACCTTATCTGATCTCTATTTGCCTGCAAATATTTCTCTTAGACCTAAAAACAAAAGCCCAAGGCCGTACTAGGAAAAAACAAGGCTTTAATCCTCTTAATTCTCTTTACACAATCAGATTTCCATGTCAATACAAGTAAAAATTACTCCCTTTTATAGAATTTCAACCATCATGGCTGAAGCAGTCAAGACCTTATCCTTTTAGGTGTCAGGTCTCAAGTTCCAAACTCTCCTCCTCTATTCTAGGTGCCTAGGGAAGTGGGCAAGGGTGTCCTTCCTCTAAAAACGCACTTTAACCAAGGAATTAGTCCCATATTTGCTGATAGTGGTTGTTTTAATGCTTTAAATATAAATTTTGTTGAAGTTTTCAAATGAGAAATATTTGGGCACCAACTTTGGATGCTACCTATCCTATTCAAACACTTAGAAATAAGGGATGTGCTTAGTGTTTGTGGCATGGAGGTTTGGCACCTATTTTGATTTGAAAATGTCCAATATCATGTGCATCAAATAAAACACCTAACAATTTTTTTCTCTCCTAATTATTTTCCATGTGTCAAATGGAAATTGGTCCACTTGGCATTCCTCAACTGTGCCACGTCACTTTTGACATCCTTGTCGCATGATTTCTTCAACTGGCTATATCTTGAACATTTAAACTCCATTTTTTGAACCGTAAAAAGTGCTAGAAAGATCTCAATGAATACTACAATGTGTAAATTATTTGAAATAAATTTGAAGATTTTGAAAAATATAATGGTACATGGATCTACCTAGATCAGTCCACTGGGCTAGATATTTCTCATGCGGTGGGATCAATAAGTAGGTACATGAGTGATCTAGGTAGAGAACACTAGATGGTAGTGAAGTGGAGCCTTCAGTATTTAAGAGGCACCATGGGGATAGTTTTAATCTATGGTGGATTTGACACTAATTTGTGTTGTTATGTAGATTTAGACATGGGTAGAGATTTAGAAATTAGGAGTACAACATGATATATATTTATTGTAGGTGACATAGCAGTGAGCTGGATTTCATGACTATAGAAACTTATGGCTTTGTCAACCATAGAGGATGAATATGTTGCTACCATATAAGAAAGAAAAGAAATGATTTGGTTACATCAGTTGCTTGAATATTTTGGTCATAAGTAGGAGGAAGGGAAGCTATATAGTGATAGTTATAGTGTTATACATCTAGCAAAGAACTCTGCTTTCTACTCTAGGATGAAGCATATATAGTTGAGGTACCATTTCATTATGATAGATTTAGAGGAATAAAATTTGAAGATGGAGAAGATTCATACTAGTCAAAATCCTATAGACATGATGACCAAGGTGGCCACAAGGGAGAAACTAAAGCTATGTTCATTTTTTGTTGGTCTTCACAATTTATAGTGAAGGGTTGAGAAGCTTGCTTAGAGGAAATCAATCTCCAAGTGGGAGATTTTTTAGTTGTGGATCCTATTTATAAATTGTGATGTATTTCAAATACTCCACATTTAAAATATATTGTAGACTCTATATGTATTCTTGTTTGGGTTTTATGTCTACACTCTATATGTACACTTTAAAATGTTTTCTAGACCCTCTTATGGGGAACCATTTTGGGCTGACTTGGAACATGGTTTTGGTACCCATTGTTTTTTAAAACCTATATGTTGATGTTTTATGTATAGATAAATATTCAATAGGTAATACATCATGAGAATAAGGGTTTGAGAAGGAAGAACAACGTGTCTAAATTTAGGTGTGAATTTAGGAGGGTTTGTTGAGTGCAGCTCCAGATAATATTTGTGCATTGTAATTGTGAGAAGATAGATCTAAGACTAGACTATACTCTTGTGGATTGTAATAAAATTTTAGTAAGTGTTTCTTGGTGGATGTATTCCACATTGGGTGAACCAAATTAAATATATCCTTCTTGATATGCATGTTTATTTTTGTTCTTTATGCATCTCTATTTATATCTATTATTATTGTGATTCTATGCAATTTTCTCCATCAATTTCTAATTTAATCCTAACATGAACCTAATGGTAAAATATATTTAATTTATTTACATGAGATTATCTCATGTTAATAAATATAATTATTTCATTTATTAACCATTGTAATAATGTTAAGGTTAAATAATACCACCTAAACTTTATTTGTTCCAACAATAGGCATGATTAAACTTTTTTATTTACCTAGCTTTATAATTTGATTCCATCTACAATAGTTTAACTTACTAAGGGAGACTATATGTTAGATTATCCTATGTTTTATAATCCCATGGTGGGGTAGACATTATTTTTTGATTCTAATGGATCATAATCATAGATATGTAGAGATGAATTTTTAGGATTTGTTCATGTGCTTTCATTTTGAAGGAAGCTTTACCTATGTGGACACATGAAAAGTCTCCAAAATTTATTATTTATCATCAGATGTATAAGATTATAAAAAACCAATAAATGTATTTTGGTTTAATTTTTTTATTTAGAGGTATAACCCAAAAAATATATTACACATCTTGATCTATAAAATGTTGTTGATGATCAATCAACTATTTTTTTCATAAATGCCTAAAGAACTTCTACTAATAATAAAACATCATTATGTCCTTCAATCATTTCTAAGGATTCAACCACCAAAAAATAGAACATAAAGGTACACATATTTATAAAAGTGTGAGATTCAAAATATCATATAATATATGTTAGATGTGGGTATTATAAGACATAGCTAAAGCACATATTCATCCATTACGATCATGGTGCATAAGAAGTAAAATACCTTAATAACATAATTGAATGACAAATAAATATAAGCAACCTAAATAACACATTACTTGAAGTCTAATAGATTTTTCTCTAAATTGCCTTCACACATGGACAAACATTGGAATGATCTAAGGTGTGGGACACCTAAAAATACACCAGACCTCTAGTTCTGATGAGGCTAGCTCCTCTAGTATACCACTTTGCTCATTGTTACTAAAACCTACTATACTTATTAGAATGAAAAGGGTAAGAGATATATTCAAAGGGAAATCCTATTTTAATATTGGTGATACACTTGTATTTTTTGTTCATCCACTCTACTTGAACTCACAAAACACTACTAAGATAAAATAATGACTGAATCTACAACTCTAAAGTATCCTATGCATCAATATTTCACATAGATGTTTCATCAATTGAAAAAAGCATGAGGGAAATGATGGAATAGGCCTAATTCAAGGCACTAACTAGTCAATTTATATTCATTTTTATCTTCAATCAATCAACATCAAACATCAATGTCATGCCTAATATGACAAACTAGTAACTAGTTGAGATCATGACTTGCCAAGGGAGAAAAGTCTACCAAAATTTCAAATAAAACCAATATTACACACTATAACAGCATATAGGAATCTAAAAAACAATCATTTTATTTATATAAAAAGGTTAGAAATCTCAATCTTGGTAAATTCTTGTCATGTTCAAGAGAGGGATTAGGAAATGGCTTGAAAGCCTAAATATATAACAAATAGCAGAAGTGAGAAGAAGATCTAGCCAATGTGGAGTAGAGGTGAGAAAAATAATTCAAGTCCATATGAAATCAATTCAAAATCCACTTCTACATGTAGAAAAAGGTCCTTAAGATATCTCCTTTCTTTAAAGTCTTTGCATGAAGCTCATTGTTGGTGTCTGAATGAGGATAGTGGGTCCCTTGACTTTGTCAAACTCTCTTTGAATTAATTTTATGCCAAAACATGGATTTTAACTCAATTTTAACTAATTTTGAGTTGATTTAAATCACTCATTTTTCATGAAAATCAATTGATATGCATGATAATTAGCCAACTAGTCAATTAGAGTAATGGCACTTTAGGACTAGTTAGCCCCACTTTAGCCCCTCCTTGCATGAAATGGAACCTTGAAAGATGAAATTTTCATGATATATCCATGTTAAAGACATGTATGTGGTATGGAAAATCTATGTGAACTCTTTGATAAATAGTCAAAGTCAATTTCCTTTTTAACTATTTTCATCCAATAAGCGTACCAGGCCAAATAAGCCTAGTAGCTCACTTAATGCACTTGAAAACCATATAACCTACACAAAAATTTAAAAAAATTCAAACATGATGATATTATGGCTATAATAAATCCTCACACCATGAGATAGATGCTCTTGATGAAGAAACTCATGCCACTCAGTCATCATGGTTGACTAGGTCAACTTTACATCATTTTCTTGCAAACTACCTATTTTAAAGGAGTTGGTAAGGGTACTTTCAAGTAGATTTATTACAATATGAATATTTTGGGATGAATAAACAATATCATTATTCAACATCAATGAATTGGATTTCATGTAAACTAAATTATACATTATTTTCATGCTTTCTTCTCCAAAAGCCTATTTTTTCCCCTAATCTGTATATCTCCATACAAAAAATTGGAAATTTTAGGATACCATCTAAGTTTACTTGATGTTTTAATAATCTTTAGGCTGATCTATGAGGTTTTTATGGAAATAAAATCCACTTTTCTCAAAACTAGTCACTATGAGGGTTTGGGAGGGTTTTAAAGTTAAATCTTCTTAATGATTATTAATAAAGGAAAAAGCTCCAAATAAAAAATTATTTCCATGAATTTTTATTAAATATACCCCTTAAATATACCTAAAATTATTGGGTTCTTGTGCAAAATATATGAAAAGATATCATGTGAAGGAAATTGGCCTATAGGGTTTGCAAGCATTCTGGACATGTTTACACTCTTAGCAATTGTTCATAAATAACATCCATAAAACAACCTAAATTATTAATTAATTATAATTTCATATTGGTCCTTAAATCATGATAAGATCATTTGGACAAACTCTTCATGTGGTGAAAGATACGAGCATCTAATCAGGTGCCTTAGAAGGGTGTTTGGAACTACAAAATTTGAATTTTCTCCTTGGAATGAAAATGACTCCCTCATTTATTTTAACTTCTTTAAAATATCATCATATTAACTTTTAATATTTCATAAAATCACTCTTAAAGTGTTTTCTTTCTTGATAGGTCCAAAATTGCCTTTTGGCCTAGAGGCTTGTTTGCTTCAATTAGCCCTCAAGGGCATGGTTTGCACATGAATTAGAGTTTTTAAATTATTTAAAGGAACATTCCAATGAGATTATAAACCTTTTTATCACCTCAAAACCCACTTGGACCACATCTTTCTCCACTATGACTATTTTTTAACTAGTGAGGGATTATGTCAAAATAGTGAATACTTTTACTTGTGAAATGGAATTTAAAATGATATGAAAGATTAATCAAGTCCTAATGACCATGTTTACCAAATTTCAAGTCTTGAAACCACTTGTAGATGCCAAAAATCTCAAAACTCTCTCCAAATTGCCTCTTATGCATTATCTAAGTATGCACTTCACTATGTAGATGCATATTTTAGGGGTTTTCATGATTAATACAGGTGTATAATATAAATTTCACATTAATTTAGTACCTTTAAATCATTTTAACTCATTTTAAATCATCATCCACCCCTCTCTCTAGCATGCTTTCTCTTCTAACAAGATCTTTAGCTACTAAATAGTGTCTTTTTTGTACTATAGGTTGTCTACTTTCATTTAATAATACTAGCCACGTTTAAGTGGTTTTAAAAAGGTTTAAAGAATTTTAATCTTCTAATTCACTTTAAAAATTCACTTCACATGTTATCTTCTTGAAAGGAATGATGCCTCTAGCTCTTTCATCTTAGGGCCTAAGACTATGTTTTCTCACTATGTATATTTGTAGATGCCTTAGGTGTTGACCTTGACTATCTAATTTTAGCAATTATATCCCATCATGATCTCTATAAATTATTATATCATAATGTTACTTATTATTTTATTGGCTATGAAGCTTCACCCTATACCTTGTACTCATTAAGAACTTTAGGAGAATGAACTATATGACTGTATACCAATAACCCTTGCATGGTTGTAGGCTACATTTTTTTTAGGATTATGAATTTAGATTGTATTTTAAAACCTATACTTACCCTCTTGATAAATCCTCATTACATTTTAAAATATTCAAAGTTAACCACTATGTTATCAACTTGTAGCCTTTAATAATATGCCTTTAGCCATATGATGGCTATAAGTGGTGTGCTAGGCTTGAGAATGACTATGAAAAATCCTTTAAGATTCCTATAATGTAATTATTTTCCTTTATTAATTCCACATATCACCATATATAATATAAACCATCATGAAATTCCTCAAAATGAACCATTGTCTCACATCAAAGTGCATACTAGCTTGAAAGATGAACTGTTGTCCATGATGGTTATAAGTGTATTCAATGGGAGTTTTGACTTAGATATGGAATGTTCTTGATATTTTATAGTTAAAAAAAAGGTGAAAATCAATGTGAAAATTATATTTACTCTCCAAATATCTTAAAAAAACCACATAGTCACTTTGAAAGTTATATCCTTGAAATCTTCATGGTATTGTTCACCTACTTGGCTATAGGTGATCAAATTGGGTTGGTGTTAGACTCCTTGACCTAGTTTGAGATATGAAATTATTTTACCTTATTAAGTTATATGATATAAATTCATGGTGGTATTCATTTCTATCATGAGTCTTACATTTGAATGTTTCACCCATATCTCTCCTCATCTTGTAAACAAGCCTTAAAACTCCCAAAAACCCCTTAATACTATATATTACCTTGAGAACAGGCATGTAGGTCAGAACTATTAAGAAGATATCTCTTAAAATTATATTTTTCCTTTAATTATCTCAAATTTATATACACTAAATTTAATAATTATCACATGCATAGTCATTACTTCTCCTTTGAAAACAAATATCATTTCTCACCCTAGTTTGACTGCGTATGAATTAGGATCTTTGTATGGACTAGGACAATGTTTAAGGCTGCCTTATGGAGTTTTCCAATACATAAATTTCTTATAATTTAATATGATTATGATTATTTCTCAACAACACAATAACTTATCATAAGGCATTTGAGGATATTTAGGTCTCTTTAAGAGCATAGTGTACCTTCTTGACTATAGGTATAGTTTAAAGCTAGCTATATGTATACATTTTTGTTCCTTTTTAACCCTTCATGGCTTAAAAAATTATATTCCTTTTATCCTTTTAATTATTCAATGTTATCAACATCAATGATTTATAATGTGTTTGATTATGGTAACCACCCTCCAAGAACTTAGAGACTTAGAGACTATCCATGAGCAATGTTTATTGTAGGTATACATTCTTGTTAAGGCTTTTAGGTCTAAATTTGAACCTAGATGCAATATTAGTTTCTCTTAAAGTTTATAATATGAAATTAGTTCTAAATTAGATTAATAATCCCTTTTGATAACTCATTTTCACACCACCTTCATGTCATAATCAAAAATTTACAAAGCTCATGCCCCTTCTGTTCCCCAAGATGACTATACTAACTGTGTGATATGTATCATGACTATAATTGACCTTGATAAATTTCACCTCTTATGAAAATAATATTTGTATTTCATATATTTGGATTGAGGAGATAATTTTAATATAAAGCCTTCAAAGGTACCTCTTACTTGTCCAATAGCCTTGACTTATGCTCTTGATTTCATCCACTACTATTATGACTATAGGCCATCATTTTATTGACTATGTAAGAGATGTTTTCTTTGTTTGTGTACCCTCTTTTTTAGGCTCATGTTTATTTACATCTTATTTCCTTCTCAATATAGTGATTCATGGAATGTAAATGGGTGAAAGTGTGGTGAGGTGAATGGAGGATGAGGACACCTGAATGAGGAGTGAAGGAAGCACAAAACACAATAAAAAAATATAGTGATATGAAAGTGGTATGGGGTAAGTGATATGGAGTTGGGAAAGAAGTATGAATTATTGTGTCAATACGTAGGTGAGTATTTAGGTGTAATCATGAACACATGATCATCATACCATATGAATTTGGATGCCATTAGAGGAGGGCAAGGAGGTAAAAATGAAACATAGGTTTCTAAAAAAACCTTAAAAATGAAAATTTTCCTTAAATTATGCTAAGCTATCCTTTTGAGAAACTTTGAGAGAACCGATATGGGGTAATACATGAATCCTTGGAAAAATTCTTGAGAAAACTAGTTTTTAAACATGAAAACATGAAGGAAATTAATGTTTTTACAATCTCTCTTTAAAAGCATGCTCAACTGCAGATTGCACTAGATATATTTGTGATATTTGTTTGACCTTGATATGTGTGAATAAATAATGAGGGAAACCATGGAATGGTGTATTATATTCCTAAGAATCTCTGAAAACTTGAATTTTCTTAAAATGTTACCTTAGTGAGGAGAACATGAGGAAAATTATTTGCTTTCATGGATGAAAAATTGTAAAAATTAGCTTAAATTCAAATTGATAGTTCATGAGGGAAAATATACCAATAATATAATCATGTAGTCCATGAGGAATCCCTCTGAGTCTACTTTATTTTCCATAAAAATTAGACATGTACCTTCACTCTCTAATTCATACCAATAGCAAATTTGGAGATAGGTCTCTATGTGCAAACTTGCTAATTGCCTGGAGATGACCAGTTTTGAGCCTATATGGCCTCTAATTTCCATGAAAATATAATTTAATATTAGTCATGTCTGGATTATCCTACTTCAATATTCATCTATACATAATTTTGTACAAGTCCATACTTTTCTTTGTAAAGTGAATGAAAATAGCCCTTTTTGGATTTTAAAGACAACTTAAGCTATAAAATAGAAAATTCATACATGAGGGAACACACCACGAATCATTCAACATGAAAAAATATACAATAATCCTTTTCCATGCTTTTGGAAGCCCAAATTGGCACGTGGCAATCAAAAAGGTCCCTTTCACACTTATAATTGCCTTAAACGACCTTTTTAAGTCATGCAACTTTAGACTTAGGATAAAGTCATATATTTGAATATATATTAATGTATATTGACCATTTTCATGACATCTTGAGACCAATTTTATCATTTAGAGATGGAAAATATTCCTTTTTAGGCCAAAATACTTAGTTTTAGACTAGTTTGAATGGGCTTAACAATACTAGGAAAAGTTTTAAATTTTAGTGGTTGGTATTTGGCCTTGATAGTACACATTACCAATAATAACTCAAAAAGTATGCCATCAAATATAAGTTCCCTATCCCAAAAAATGATTATTTTCTTGGTGAGTTACATGGTGCCATCTATTTTACAAAACTAGATATGCATTTGCAATAGCATAGAAATTCATATTAGAGATGAGGATATCCATAATAAAAATTTAAAAACTCATTAAGGCTATTATTAGGTTCTTTTAGTGTTTTTTTGGCTCATAAAAACACATTATACATTTTAGAGTTTGATTAACATAATTTTTAGGCTGTTTTCTAGAAACTTGTTTTGGTATTTTTGGTTGACATCTTAATATGTAATAAGATATGGGAATAACATTTGAAAAATGTGGATTAAGTACTGATAGTTATCAAACAAAATTATTTTTATGTAAATAATTCCAAGTGTGATTTTTGAGAAAATAGTTGGAGTACGTAGGACACATTATGTCACATGAAGGCATCAAATTACACCCTCACAAGATCAAAGCCACGATAGAATGACAAGTTATAAAAACCCTACAAAAACCTCCAAGGTTTTTTGGATCCCATATGTTATTATTGTCAATTTTTGAAAATTTTAGATAACATAGAATCACCAATCACATCTTTGTTGAATGAATACCACTTTCACTAAACTGATATTGCCACCAATGCCTTTAAGAAGCTAGAAGTTTCCATGTTCACTTCTTTAGTTTTGTTTACCTAATTTTTTAAATATTTTATTTATTGAATTTGATGCATCATGATATGGAATGTATGAAATATTCATTCTATAAATGAGATCCATTTTATTTGAAAATTTTAAACTCAAGGGTAATAATATGCTTAAACTAAACTATGAAAAAGATACATTGTAAATTCTTCATGCAATAAATAAAGGAGAAATTATCTCATGGGTAGAAATTTCAAGGTAAATGCTGATCATAAAAGTCTAAAGTATTTTTTTTGAATAGTGGTTTTCCATAGAGAAAAAAAAATTGGGTGAATAAAATGTTGGTATATGACTTTGAAATAATATATAAGAAAGGAAAAGAGATTATATTAGTATATTCTCTATCTAGGAGGGATGAATCCATAATGACATTGTTATGTGTAATTTCCATTTGGAAAGCATATTAAATGAATAAGGAAATATTAGAATGGGATAATGGAAGGTATACATAGGTTCTGATTCAAAATATCTTGCAAGATTATAGCTCTTAAGACAAATTTGAATGTAAAAAAAATTCCTTATCATATAAATATAGGTTGTTTCTATGAAATAATTCTACCTTCAAGCACAAGATCCTTATATAGCTTCATGAATCTCTAGTATGGGGAATTTAGGTTCAGAACTTATCATATAATCAAACATGATTTATTTTGGGAAAGAATCAAGGAGTATATCTCAAATTGTTTTTCTTAATGCATGGTGTGTTATCTAAAGAAAGGGTGAGACAATTAAGACTCTAGGTATTATAAAAATATTTTTGATTCCTATCCAAAGGTGGGGTGAGATATCCACGTATCTCATTAAATATTTTACAAGGTTAGAAGGTAAATTGTTTATCATGGTATTAGTAGATAGGCTCAAAAAACATGCCAGTTTTTGTGCTTTATATATGCACCTAAAATTTTCCACTTTATATATTTATTGATTTTTTTTCTTGAAATGGGTAGTCAATTCATCAATTTCCTCAAGTGCATGAATTAACGGGTGAACCAAGAATGGGGTGGGATTAGTTCATGATACATTTTGAGAAATGTTTGCATACTATTTTATTAAACCATCACTATTATTAGTATGACCTTTTCCACATTTCTATATGTCTTACCTATTTGTCTAATTTTCATACAAATTTTATAGCTTCCCTATATCCCAATGTATTGACTTGATTTATACAATTTATTTCATGCTTAAGCCTTCCATGAATTGTGTCAGTTAGCTAGATATAGTTTTGAGTATGTATTTTTACATTTGTATTGTATCGGATTGGTTGATACTAAGTTGTGCCAACTTACATCATTGGCTTAAATTTAATAGATAGGTTTTAGTATTGGAATTATATATATAGGGTCCATATTTAATTTATAAACAATATATCACATTCACACACTCTTATTGAGATCACATTTTTGCTTCTAACTATTATTTTGGAGAGTTATAAGGTTTAGAACCTTATCCTAGAAGTCTTGTCTAATGGTGACATTGAAGATCAATAAGAAAGGTATTTTAGAGTTCCCAACTAGGGATATCTAGGTTTTCATCAAACCATTTGAGATATTCAACCTATAGTATACTTACAAATCTCCACTTAAGCTAAAGTGGGAGATTGAAATGTTGACATGTTTAGCCAAAAATAGGTATTTATATCACTACACTCCTTCCTTTACTTACATAGTAGATTATTTATTGTTTTTTTATTTGTGGATGTATGTGTGTATCCTTACATAGGATCTTCCTTATATCAAATAATCTAGTATATGTATAGGTTTGATTAGGCTTGACATTTATCACCTTAGGTTGCATAGACTCCCATTTGGTTGATCAGTACACCTTACCTTACACATCATTTAATTTAATTAAAACTCTTACCATAATTTAATTTACTTTTACCCTTTACAATCATTTATTCTCCTTGCATCTTTAAAATCATTATTACAATCATTTATATTAGTTGAGCTCTTGTAAGATCTATATTCCTGTGTCATAGGCTTAATATTTGAAACTCTTTCCTCTTGACATTTGAGTTTTAGATTAACCTATTCTAGGTCTATTTATATCCTAGGTCCATATACACTCATCCAAGTGTATATAGGTTCTATTTTATTTAACGTATTTGAGTTCTAGTCTATTAAGATAAATATGATGGTTGTAGCTCATCCTATCCTATACATACATTTTGGTTAACTTGATGTGAATCTTATCCAACCTTTTATTGGACTAGATTTGTATTTGTCCTTTTATTTTGTTAATGACATTTTTAGAACCATATTATATCTTTCAATCTAAATGTATAGGCTAGTATGATACAATTATCACTATTAAAAACTATACTAATTAGAGAGATATAGTTTCCTATTTATTATTATCTACATCAACTAGTCAAATATATTTTTGTGTTTTATACTGACTATATGGCTAACATAATAAAATTTTATTTTATCATTTTTTTATTTTGACTATATCAACCTACCTGATACTATTTTGAGTGTTTATTTATTTCATTACATGCATAATTTTTTACATTAAATTTAAATCATATTCTATAAGTTATAGTTATAGAAGAATATAACTATAACTATAACTATGTTTTGATAGTTTTAAAGCTCACATAAGTTGTTCTAGGATAAGTGGTCAATAGTTTTATCTTAGCTATGGTGTGAGGGGTGCTCTTCCAATACTCAAGATAGTAGAAAAAACTATATACAGACTTTAGTTTTAATGTACATCATAATATATTAGAAATGCCTAGGGTTTTATTTTTCAACCTATAGGAATCCTTTTAGCTAGTTGGTTTTGTAGTGCATTAGTAAGTGGTTAGCCCTGGCAAGTTATACTAAGTGTTAAAAATGTAACATCCACTAACATACCTATTTAGTTGTCTTGAAGTCAAGGTGGAATCATACCATTATAATTTTATGGACCTAAGGCTAAAAAATTAGTTCAAGGGTGTAAAAGGGTATTTTAAATGGTGAATTATGCGAGGTTCAGAGTGTAAACACGTATATACGAAGAGGTTAGTTTATTTTTTAGTAATAAAAAATGAGAACAAACTTAAATAACATAGAATATAAATCATGGTCCTTAGATTGGGCAAGACATGAAGCAAAAAATAATGAATTATAAATCTAAACAAGATGATTTTACTTTCCATTTGGATGTTCCCCTTGAAGCAAGATCACATGTATGTTTGTGCCCAAATGTAAAGATAAAAGTATTTAGCAATGTCATGGTTCAAGATCCATCAAAACTTCCACAATCACTATCTAGTATGGTTTTTGGATTAATTGAAAGATAATAGTGAAGATTTTTGGAGGATTTTATGCATAATAAATTTGCACAGTAAAGCTTAATTTTTGTCTATGGTGGCCCTTGTATTTATAGGTTTGGAAAAGTGATGAGGACAATCCATGTCAAGATTAAAATAAAGAGACCAAGATCAATTAAATTTAGATGACCAAAGGCATTACATTTAAGAGTTAATATTGTAATTAATAGGTATGGCTCAAAATTAGATATTTATTGTATTTATGTTGATATTTTATATTCTTGACTCTTATGATTGATGATGTCACCTTTAGATATTTCATTGAATTTAGAATTTAAAAAATTACATATTCATCCAATTGCCATGGATTTTTCACTTAACCTTTTAATTGGATTTGCTTAGTTAATTAATCCTAATTAGCCTTTATAAAATTCTTAAAATTTAATAAATTATCATACATAAATGGTTCAAAAAATCAATTTATTAGGTTACAATTTACCTAGAGATGAATCAAAAGAAGATGATAATAGGATATGATGAATTAAACCAATTAGGGTTGCATTATTATATTTCAAAAATTTCATATGATGTGTGTAAATGAATTATAATATTTTAGTGGTATCTGGTCTAGTTTGTGCATTATTGTGAGAAATCATTCTAACTTACAATTTGAACATGATAGTGGTAAGAATTAGATGTCCAAATTTTAACTCTTTTTTAAAGGGTATAGTTCGACATTTAGATGAATCAATAACTTTTCAAAGAATTAAAAGGCCGCTTAAAATGATCGCAATTATAATATATTATATTGGTCCCACTTTTATTGAATTTACTTGAATTATGGAAAAAAGATCTCATAAAAATGTGACAAACAACATTTAGGAGGACCAAGATGCCCCTCAATGTAGGTTAGAAAAATGAATTTTGTTGGATGGGCCCTATAATAGAAGAAAATGACATGCACTTAAGTAAAAGATGCTAAAATGGAGTAATTAGAAGAACATGGGATGAAAAATATATAAAGGATCCAAAAATAAGCCTCTTAGGAAGATGGATGGAGCACAAATAAGGCCAAAGTGAATTCAAAATTTTGGATTTAAAATAAACCCCTAGGGGGTGAAACTATTCATTTTCACCTTCTCCCTAAATAAATATTGAGCTTTGGTACTATGCATGAAAGGAGTGAATAAAATAGTCCACATCCCACACCATAGACATCTTAGTGAGCATGTGTGAGAGTACCAATGACTAGTGGCAATGGAGCATCAATAAGTATAATTTTCCTTGGTCAATTTTATCATTAATTGCATTTATTATGCTTAAGAAAATCATGAAATGGTGAATTGACCATTTTTAGAAAAATGAAAATGGTGGTATCACTGACCTATCAATGAGGTCATAGCTAATTCAGTGATATCATCTAAATGGAAAAAAATCCAAACTAGAGATATTGTATTTTTGGATAAAAAATGCACCTAATGGTGATGACGTTAAAATGGTGAAAATATTCATTTGACTGGAAAACATGTAAATACAAAAAATTTTATGAACAATAGGATCATCCTATCATTCAGTAGGAATGACCTATAAAATAGTGAACTTTCTAAGAAAATGGTAAACACATGAAAAAATTTAGAATAGTTTAGAGAGAATTGTGAGAAAGACCTTCCAAATGGTAGGAACACCCTCATGAACAATAAGACTACCAAAAAAATGGTGAGATCACCCAAAGGAAACCTAAGGTAAGTAGATTAAAAATCTAATTAGGGTATAAAGATAAAATACTAAGTCTAAAATTAAAATAAAGTGGTAATGTTGATTGGTTATAAATAAATAGATAAATGCATGAAGTGATTTAACATGATTTATGATATGAAGGAGTGGGTGGATGTTGTCATATAACATGATTAGTAGTCTCAATTACTACATCATCTTAGTATCATTATCAAGGACTTGGTGGAATTCTTAGATATACTAGGGCTTTTAAACATGACACGAATGCTAGTCATTCAAGTCAATAGGGTGTACCTATTAGAACTAATTGAGCATGGTCACTCTAATACATCAACCATTCATTTACCTATAGGTGAGATAATAGTGACCTTAGAATATGTATGGAGGATTAAATGGATTTTTATTCAAGTACAAGGATTTATTGGATGTAACATGATAAGTTAACCTTACTAGAGGACTTGATAGGTATTACTAGCACTATGATAGAGGATGACACCATCTATATTGATGCCTTAGAGGATATAGTGTTCCCACCAGATGTCATCCCTAGTAGGGGTGGTGATGGAGTAGTGGAAAAAGGATAGGGATAGGCATTAAATCTTCCACCACTAGCATATGCCTTAGTGCCCAATGAGGTGGTGATCTTGATGGTAATTATCAGTGGCATCTTGTTTCCTGATAAGAGTGGGTAATTTTTCTAGATTAGCTTGATAAGAGTGGTATGAGATATGTTGGACTCAACCACATTTTTTGTATGGGATAAATGGGTTGATTGGATAATGGAATATGGTTCTTGAATGGATAATAGGATAATAACGAAAGGTATAATTATTGGCAGACAAATGAAAATTGGGATTTTTAGACACACACATTATTACTGATTATATATTTGAGTTGATTTTGGTTATGGTGGGTCTCATGTTGAAATCAATAAATTATTCATCAATAAATGAGGAATTAATTGGCTTCTCTATCAATTCTTTTAAGATGTTTTAACCAAAAAAGTATTCTTGATTATTCCGACTTAATTATCCAATAGTGCCTTGAATAAAGTTTCACTAAGGGATATTGATAATTCATTTTGATTATCCCTTGCCACCTTAAGCAAGGTTTCACTGAAGGATTCTAATTATCATTTGACACCTCAAATAAATTTTCACTAGGAGATTGTTCCCCTATCTAAATGTTGTCTTAGATCCCCAAAGATTTTTCCCTTGAAATTCACCATGAAATATGTTCAACACTACATGATTTTGTTAGTGATAATAAATGTTTATGGGATGTGGTACATCAATATAACAGATATGTGAGTTAATGGTAAAAGGCATGGGTAATGAAAATGTAAGGATAAAAGCTATAATAATCATCATAGAGGCCACACGGATAACTTGGGTTGATGTTGAAGGAAGCTTCCTCAAAAACTATGGAAGGAACAAAAAAACATTTAATTTGATCTACAAAGAGTGTGTAGTCAATGCCATAATAGCTATCAAGGTATGATAATTATGAGGATGATTATAACTTAAGTGGATCTAAATTTGATGATGAGGATTGTTGGGTGAATATTTTTTCACCTGTTGACTGACAGTAAAATGGGTGTGGTGACCATAGCTAAAATGAGACAAATCTCTCATCTCAGCAAGGGGAGGTTCCCTATAAACTATAATATATATATATATATATATATATATATATATATATATATATATATATATATATATATATATATATATATGTATGTATATGTATATATATATGTGTGTGTGTGTGTGTATATATATATATGTATATGTTTATATATATATATATATATATATGTTTATATATATATATATGTATATATATATGTGTGTGTGTATATATATATGTATATATATAAGATGAAAATAGACACAGGGGTGAAATAATACCTTCCATATCTCTTTTCTTAGAGATGATGTTCATAGAATAAAGGAGAATTTTGGTGTAATTACTGAAGGCACTTCTCTTCTTTCAGAAATGATATTCAGCAAACAACATGAATCCTTCTTGGGTAGTAACAGGATCCACAAGAAACCCACAAAAGCATAAAGTCTTTCATTGTTTATCCTATTGATTAAGACAAGGACACTGTAGAATGAAGTGTAGCCCAAAATCTCCACTATAAACTACAACAGAGTGAAAGATTATGAAGGATAAGGAGAGCTCAAATTCTTTCCATTATCTTTTACATAAAACATAGACTGAAGACAATTATGGCAGAACAAAGTCTCCCACAGTTAGCTTCAAGACATCTTCTAGCTTATTTCCACTTTTTCTACTTATTTAATTAAATTGAAAAGACTATATTTAGGAAAAAGACACATAAGAACAATTTCCTAGATAACACAAGCTATTTCAACACAAAGTCTGAAAGGTCACTTGCTTTCTCATTCACTTAACAAAATATGATTAATAGTCTGAGCTCAAAGTCTCAAGAATGCCTTTCAATTTGGGTAGAGCTTCACTTCTAATAACAGAGATATCTCCTTTATATAAAATGAGAGATTACAATATATAGCATCCAAAGAAAGACTTGGGTGCTTGTTTTCATGAAATGGCCCATGCTACATTGAATGCATTTGAAAATTCTATGAAAGGGCCATGTTAAAATAGGTTATTAGCCTTGACTTTGGCATTCTAAATCATCTTAAATGTCTCCTCTTGAGCATGGGTTGCCTAGTCTTCTTTATGATGCTTACATGACTGTCCATTCACCTTTACTTAATGAAGAAAAATAGGCCATGCCATTGAACATTTGCACTCTCTGATGTCCACTTGGTAGACTGTTCCACCTACTGGAATAAATCTTCTACAAATATTTTTGGATTTTTGTAGTTGTTAACTCTTTTCTTTCCATGTTTTGTCTCTTCCTGGTGATCTAAGCTCTTAGGGCTATCTTCTCACTTTCTATTGGCTCCTTCAGCTCCTTTTTTGGCTAATCATTGAGTTTGTTCTTAGGTCTTTTGGGGAAATCATTAGTCATTTGAACCACTTTGAACCTTGAACCTTGAACTCTTTTGGTTCAAAGGTTTAATGGTTTAATGGTTCAGTGATTCAATGTTTTGTAAAGGGCAGCATTCACTTAGTTTTCTTCTTCAGTTGAACCATTTTATAGAATATTTTGCTTCATCTATTCACTCAAAGATTTTTCTCAAACTTTTAACTCTTTGAACCTTTTGGAGGTGGGGTTGAATGGTTCAATGGTTCATTCTTTCTCTTTGAATCATTTTATTCTTGAAGTCTATTAAACTTGTTGAACCTTTGAACTCATTGAACCTTTTTGGTTTAAGGTTCAATGGTTCAATGGTTCATTCTAATTCTTTGAATCCTTTAGAGATTCACACTCTTTAGATCCTTTTATTCTTTAAGTCTATTGAAGTCATTAAACCTTTGAAATCATTAAACCTTTGAACCTTTCAGAGGTGGGGTTCAATGGTTCAATAGTCAATGGTTTATTCTTTGAACCCTACTGTTGATTCTTTTGATTGAACCTCAGTGTTGAATCAACCTCAAAACACTAAGGAAATGACTTAAGTGTTTTGAACTTCTCTTTACAAAATCCCACCTATTGAATCTATGATTTCCTTAGTTTAAAAGGCTTGAATATTTGAAAAACTTAACTATTTAGAACATTTTGAAAGAAAGAAAGAAAGAGACCATTTTGGCTTGCAGGACCAAAATGGTTGACATGTTGTACACAAAAACAAGTGATGGATTTTTGGAATAATAGCTAGCTCTAGTTGGGGAACTTCCATTGATTGAAAAATAAAACAAAGGGAGTAGAATCTAGAATCTCAGTGCCTTCATCTATGCCAATGGGCTACAGAGTCATGCTTACCCAAAAAGGAAAGGCACTAAAAATAAATGAACAACACAAAATAAAGAAAGACTATACAAAAACTATACAAATGTATAACTAGAGTTATCTGATACTTCAAGGATTGAAGTGCTTCAGATGTTGTCCATTGTGAGGTAGAGAAAATGGTGTTCCATCTTGATATTTTAGCAAGAAACTATTTTCCCCATTTAATTGATGAATGAAAAAAAATGCCTCTCCATAATGAATCCAATTTTCCATGCATTCATTTTGGTTCTCTCCTCTTGTCCCACAATAAGACTTGATCTCTAATCTAAAAATCATGAATACTTATTTTCTAGTCGAAGAGTTTCTTTACCATACTTTAATGTACAGTAATACGATCCACCACCATAGTTCATTGATCATTAAGTTCAGTCAATCACATGATCTTCTTGTCAATGGAACTTTCAAAAGTTGAATCTTCTATTACCTTTGCCAACTACAATACTGGTAATTTTATGGTGATTGGTATCTTTGCATTGAGACCATACAGAAGTTGGAATGAGGACATCCTATCACCTTTTTGGGTGTAATCCTATCTACCCATAAAGCATCAAGCAATGATTTATGCCAGGTTCTCTGATTTTCATCTACCAGCTTCCTGATAATGGTCACCAGGGTCTTGTTGTTTGATTCTGCTTGACCATTTCCTTACAAATAATAGTCAGAAGAGTGGGAGAGAATAATCCCATAATAGTAGAAAAACTAGGTAATCTCATGAAAAGAGAATTAGGTTGCATTGTATATTACAATCTTGGTTGGGACTCCAAACCTAGAAATAATATTTTCCTTGAGGAAATTACATACCACTTCTGAAGTAGCATGCTTGACTAGAATGGCTTCCACCCACTTGGTAAAATAGTTTGTGGCTATGAGAACATAGTCATGCCCAGCACTCAAGGATGGATTTACAATGCCAATGAAATCAATTCCCCATTGCTAAAAAGGCTCTTTAATTACCATAGGCTTGAGAGGTATCATGGCCAACTTAGGTTTCCCAATGAACTATTGACACAACTCACTTCTACGTACCTAAGAATATGAATCCTAAAATAGACTAGGCCAATAGTACCTAGCTCACAAAATATTATGAGTAGTCATAGGTGGAGAAAAATATCCTCCACAAACCAAATTATGAAAGGACTCCAAAAGTTTTTTCTGCTACACCTTATCCACGCAGTGAAGGAATACCCCATCAAGGCTCCTCTTGTACAAACCATTGTCCCACAGGACAAAGTTGGTAGCTTTCAACTTAACAATCCTCTTTTCTTTATGAGATAGGTGAGTGGGACACTCACTATAGGTAAGGAAATGAGCAATATTGGAATACCACTCATTCGTAGTGGTGACAAAGAGGACTGTGGGCTTGTCTTCAACTTCTATTTCTTCATGTTCTACTTCCTTTGGTATGTTATCATTGATTAATTTGCAGAGACCCCTCCCCTATACAAGCTTTTTAGGTTTGATGATAAGATCAAACTCCTAGATTTTAGCAATCCAATTGCCCATTTTAGTTCTAAACTCTTGTTGAGTTAGAATGGACTTTACTATTGTATCAAGAACCAAAACAACAGTGTGTGAGTTTAGGATGTAAAAATAGATTTTTTTTATCACCTTTACCACAACATAAGCATGCTTTTCTATGTTTGAATACTTTAGCTCATGAACTTTGAGAGGACAACTCATGAAAGATATGGGGGATTCCACACCTTCTTTGTTTTGTTTAACCAAAATTACTGAAAGCATGTGTTCAAAATCATAGCTGTATATCATGAATTCTTTGGTGTAATTAGGAATAATTAGGATTGGGGCATGGGCGATAGCTTCTTTGATGTGTTGAAATGATGATTTGACTTCTTTAGTCCAGTTGAAAGTAGCTTTACCTTTCATCATGTTGACAATGTGGCGAGTCTTCTCAGTGAATTTAGGAATGAACCTTCATAGAAAGTTCACCTTTCCAAAGAAAGAATGGACTACAGTCTTACTAGTAGGAAGAGAAATTTCTTGGATGGATTTGACTTTTTTGGGTCAATCTTTATGCTTTCTCAAGATATAATGTGACTGAGAAGTTTACCTTCTGTAACCCTAAAAATTTACTTCTTGGGATTAAGAGAAATACCATTTTGCTGAAATCACTCCATCACTTATTGTAGATGATGCACATGATCAGGATGATGTTTAGAAAAGATTGTCAAGTCATCAAGGTATACCATAATAAACTTCCCCATTTCATTTTTGAAGGCAAGATCCATCACTCTATAAAAGGTGGCCCTAACATTGATCAAGCCAAATGACATTTTGTGATATGCAAAAGTGCCCCAAGGTGTAGTGAAAGTAGTCTTATGTTGGTTTGCTTCACCAACTTCTACTTGATTATATACCAAAAAACCATCTAGCATTGATAACATCTTAGCGCTAGTCACTATCTAAAGTAGATGATCCATGATGGGAAGGGAATAGTTGTCTTTTAAAGATGACTGATTCAAATTTCTAAAATCAACACACAGGTGAATTTCTCCATTCTTCTTTCTCATAGGGACTATGTTTGCAATCTAGGTGGAATGATGGATTGGGAAAATAATTCTTGCATTCAACATTTTCTATATCTTAAAAAGAATAGTGCCTAATATCTTGGGGTTATACTACCTTTGTTTCTACTTGTGAGGCAATGGCTCAATCTTGAGAGGAATTTCATGCTAGATTTCTTCAGGTTTGAGAGATTTTAGATCATCATAAGAGTATGCCAAAACATCAATGTAATGGTGAAGCAGAGTGACAAATTTGATTTTTTCATCAGGAGTGCAACAATTCCCAATGTTGACCATTTTGGGATTATCTTCTATACTCAAATTTATTTGATCAAAATCTTTGGAGGATTTTGAATCCATTTATGGCTTCTTGATAAACCTATCATGCTTATCGAAAAGATTCTCAAGAGAAACTAATCCTTAGGGAATTTTATTCCCTTTGAGCTAAAGGAACTCTTCGTCAGCTTTTAAATTTGTTTCAGGAGCTAATTCCCATGGTGGAGATTCACTACCTTCAAAATGAAGCTTTTCAAAGCTATCTATCTAATCCAAAAAAGTAATGATTTAGTTGTCATCATTGAACACCTACCAATGGTCAGCATTATCAGGTACACTTGATCAAAAGACTAATTCAATAGTGTACTTATTACCTTTAAAATCTTGGTGAGGGACCATGAGAGTTACAGAGATGGCCAATGAATCTACTCGACTGTTGAATTATCTAGGCATGATAGAAATACTAAAAGCATCAAAACTTTCAATGCAGTCCCACACCAGATTGTGATAATGTCACAATCTCTCATTCTTGGTTTGATACAGGTTCCTCACCTAACAAACCACTAGCTTAGTATCTCCCCTAACATGAAGAAGCTTGACACCTTTAGCTTGAGTAGCCTTTAATCTGAGTAGCAAAGATTCATACTTGGTAGTGTTGTTAGTGTTGCTGAATTGTAACTTGTATGGGTAGGGAAAAATATCTCCTTGAGGAGATATCAAGACAACTCTAGCTCTAGAATTGGTAGAAGAATTACTGCCATCAAATTCAAGAATCTAGACATCATTAGAATCTGATCTTCTTTTATATTTTTCTTCATTAGGGAGAGAAAATCCTTTTTCATCTGTATTGTGTTCTCCCAATTCTTCTGATGTCTTGTTTGAATTCTTTGCATTCTCACCTAGTAAACTTTCATCTACTGAAATAGGAACATCTTTAGTAGACAAAAAGTAATTACCCATTCCTGAAGATTCAAATAGAATTTGAGCTTTAAGGGCTGACGTTTGGGTGAAAATGTATTTCTATTCCTTCTTAGGAAGTAGCCTTTGCATGATGCCCTTGATAGGGATCATCACCTCAAACAGGTCCATGCTCAATTCTCCACCAACATCCTTGTAAAAATTTTGCCCAAGTAGAATGTTGTAAGAGGTTGGAATGTTGGCCACCAAGACTATCATTTTAATTCTCTTATCTGGGATGGCTGAAAATGCAAATTGGGCATCTTTGATTTGTCTTAGAAGTGGCACTTATTTATTTTCCATGGAGAAACATCTCCCAAAAGTTTTAGTTAGTGTGAGCCTGAGAGAGTCTGCCACCTTGGTGGGCATCACATTGTCAGAGGCACCAAAATCTATTATGCAATTATTCAGCTAGTGACCATTTATTAGCAAGGAACATAGAAAAGTTATGTCTTCCCAGGAGGAGTAATGACAAGATTTTTTTAGGCAAATGTGTTCTTTGGGGGATCATGATTCACCTTTGAAACATCTTGTCCTACAGGGATGGCTTTGTTCTTGATGCATTCAACTAACCTATCCAATTACTTAGGGTTGGCTTGCAAAAATTCAAATTGAGACATTTGGATCTTGGTCTTCCTAGTATGGTCAATTATATCAAATCACTAAAAATAACTAGAAAAAGAGGAAGGAAGTCCATCATTCTAGGTTTTATTGGGTGTGGGACTAGTCTAAGAAATTAAAGCAGAAGGTGCAGGGTTGTTTGAGTTACTTTTTTATTGCTGATCAAGTCCTTTGATTGGAAAGGTAGAGAAGTCCCTCATTTAGAAATTCAAATTGCTGGTTGAGATTCTTCCCCTATTTTTCCCTTATCAACTTGTTGAGATGACTATTTCTCAGACCTGTTAATATAGCTTATGATCCATCAAACACTTCTCCCTTACTTCTAGCTTCATCCTGGTAATTCAGGAAACCAATGTTGGAGTCACCAGCTAATTCTTCTTGGCCTTATAAAAAGTGATCAACATCATCTTCTTGGTCTAACTTAGGTTGGAAAGAGAAATCATGTTTAGCTTCATGATAACTAACTACTAAGTTAGTTGGTGTTGCTTTAATGGCAAGCTTCCTTGGTGGGGGAGGAAGGCAATTTAGTTGCCCTTAATTTTTGGCAGCATTTCCTTGATATGACTAGCTGGAAAACATCCTCCTTGGTATATCCTAATAAGGAGGAGCAAACATCCCTTGTGCCATTTATGTTTTTAGAGCTAGCAATTCATTTTTTAGCTTTTACACCATAAGATCAGTGGTGCATGTATAAAAATTTTTAGAAGATGAAGAAGATTTATTTCTATTAGGATCTCTTCTTATCTTTTCTGCTAAGATAAGATCATCTTCAACCTCAGTGGCCAAAATTTGAGCTGCAGCAAGATCTATGTGGCCAGCCTGCCTCAACAAGAAACTCACTTTCGGAAGCTAAGAATTTATGAAGAAGTATTTAAGATTTTTAGGTGTCGGCTGAGCAATTATAGGAATCTTATTCCTTAGCTTATCAAATTTAGAAATGAAGTCATGCATAGGTTCATGAGGCTCCTTATTCATTTACGTAAACTGAGATAATAGGGCATGTACATCTTCTATAGGTTTGAACATGGCCTCAAACTTGGCCTTGAGAGTGTTCTAGTTAGTCACTGTTTGTGCTTGCAGGTGATAAAACTAGTATGTAGTAGTGCTTTTCAATGTTTTCACAAATAATTTGACTACTATGTCTTCATATTCAACACCTATTACACAACAAGCTATGTAAAAGGTTGTAATATGTTTATCAAGATGAACTCTCCTATCACCATAGAACTTGGGAAAGTTCTTCCTTGAACTATGGGGTAGTTCATGTAAAGGTGGGGTTAGATTTAGAGGACTAAAAGTATTACCCTAGGGGCCTTGAGCTATCATGATATGAATGTTAAAATGAGGGATAAAAAATCTCTGTGAGATATGTATAGACAAAGATCTACTAGCAGAGGAAAGAGAAGCTTTGCCTAGTATTGGGGACCTGACGTTGGTAGGAAGAAAACTTTTGGTTCACTAAAGGTGTGATGGTGGATGAAAAATATCAAAATTACTCAGCTACACCAACTCAAATATAAGGTCAATAATACCTTAAGCTCTCTAACTTTGCATGTATGGTGGATCTGCCAGAGTGTGAAATGAAAATGGAAAAGAATTGGAAATGCTTCAATTTGAAGCTTGAGGCTTTAAACTACTCATTCTTCCTTAGCAGAGTCACCAAAAATTATTGGTGTGAAGCTATTCATTCTTCCCCAGTGGAGTCACCAAAAACTATTGGCATGAAGATATTCATCGGTCCCTAATGGAGTATGAAATGTAAATGGAAAAGAAATAGAAATGCTTGTTCTTCCCCAACAGAGTCACCAAAAATTGTTGGTGTGAAGCTGTTCATGCTTCCCCAGCAGAGTATGAAAAGCTAATGGAAAAGAACTTTAAATGCTTCAATTTGAAGCTTGAGGCTTCAAACTACTCATTCTTCCCTAGCGGAGTAACAAAAAACTATTGGGTGAATATTTTGTCACCAGCTGACTAACAGCAAAATGGGTACATCAACCACATCATAAGGAGATTTATATGACAAAATGGGTGTGGTGACCAAAACTATAATGAGATAAATATCTCTTCTTAGCAAGGGGAGGTTCCCTATAAACTATATATATATATATATATATATATATATATATATATATATATATATATATATATATATATATATATATATATATATATATATATATATATATATATATATATATAAGCTAAAAATAGAAATAGGGGTGAAATCATACTATCCATCTCTCTTTTTTTAGAAATGACATTCATAGAACAAAGGATAAATATGGTGTAATTACTAAAGGCATTTCTCTTCTTTCAGAAATGATATTCAACAAATAGCATGAATCCTTTCTGGGTAGTAACAAGATCCACAATAAACCCATGAAAGCATAAAGTCTTTCATTATTTCTCCTACTGATTAGGATAAGGACACCATAGAATGAAGTGTAGCCCAAAATCTCCATCACAAACTACAACAGAGTGAAAGATTATGAAGGATAATGAGAGCTCAAAGTCTCTCTAGTATTCTTTACATAAAACACAAACTAAAGACAATTATGGCAGCACAAAGTCTCCCACAATCAGCTTTAGGACATCTTCCATCTTATTTCCACTTGTTCTACTTATTTAATTAAATTGAGAAGACTGTATTTAGTAAAAATACATAAGAATGATTTCCTAGATAACACAAGCTATTTCAACACAAAGTCTGAAAGGTCACTTGCTTTCTCATTCACTTAAAAAAATATGATTAATAGTTTAAGCTCAAAGTCTTAGGAATGCCTTCTAATTTGGGTAGAGCTTCACTTCTAATAATAGAGAGATCTCCTTTATACAAAATGAGAGATTATAATATATAGCATCCAAAGAAAGACTTGGGTGCTTGTTTTCATGAAATGGCCCATGCTGCAATGAATGCATTTGGATATTCTATGAAAGGGCTATGTTATAACAAGTTATCAACCTTGACTTTGGCATTTTAAATCATCTCAAATGTATCCTCCTGAGCATGGGTTGCCTGGTCTTCTTTATAACTCTTACATGGCTGTCTATTTGCCTTTACTTAATGAAGAAAAATAGGCCATGCCATTGAATGTTTACGCTCTCTGATGTCCACCTAGTGGACTATTCTACCTACTAGAATAACTCTTCTACAAATCTTTATAGATTTTCTATAGTCATTCCCTCTTTATTTTCCATGTTTTGTATCTTCTTGGTGATCTAAGCTCTTAGGGCTATCTTCTCACTTTCTGCTAGTTCCTTCAGCTCCTTTCTTGGTTGGTCACTGAGTTTGTTCTCACGTCTTTTGAAAATCAATGGTTATTCCATTACCCTAAATTTGACATCTGTGGGGATGTCATCAGTTGCTTGAACCACTTTGAACCTTGAACCTTGAACTCTTTTTGTTCAAAGGTTCAATGGTTCAATGGTTTGATGATTCAATATTTTGTAAAGGGCCGTATTCACTTAGTTTTCTTCTTCAGTTGTACCATTTTCTAGAATCTTCCACTTCATCCATTCGCTCAAATCTTCTACTCAAACTTTGAACTCTTTAAACCTTGAACTCATTGAACCTTTGAACCTTTCAGAGGTTGGGTTCAATGGTTCATTCTTTAAAACCCATTGTTGAGTCTTTTGATTGAACCTCGAGGTTGAACCAACCTCAAAACACTAAGGAAATGCCTTAAGTGTTTTGAATTTCTCTTTGATAAAGCCCACCTATTGAACATGTGATTTCCTTAGCTAAAAAGGCTTGAATATTTGAAAAACTTAACTGCTTAGAACATTTTGAAAGAAAGAAAGAGACCATTTTGGCCTACAAGACCAAAATGGTCGACATGTTGTCCACAAAAACAAGTGACAAATTTTGGGAACAACAAGGATAACATTAGTTCTATTTTTATTTTTAAATATAATATTAGTTCTTGAATGGAACCCAATTATGACATTGGTTCTGAAATAGAACTTTATTTTGATGTTGAAGTAGCCACAAAGAGGGCCTATTAAAATACATTTTCCAAAAGTATGTTATTCATATTTCACTTAGAAATGAAGGCTTTGGGATGAATGGATTTTTTGAAATGGGGGACTTTTGGCAATGGATGAAAGATAAACTATTGGTAAACAATAATTTCTATAAAAATTGGTCTCATCAAAGATGGGTCGTGTTAAATAGAGGTCCTTCACAAATATAGGTGGACCATCAATGGTTTAGATTTGGTTAAAAATGGGTGATTCAATAAAAATGTTGATAATAATTTAACTATATTGATCTTACTTAGTAAGTGGATGTATCTGATCATATTTTGGAAGCATATCATGATATATCCTACTTGAGTAGTTATCAAACTTGGGCATAATTAGATTGTCTATAGATAAAGGCCCTTGGAGGGGCAATGGTATAAAATTCTAGATGGTGGGTTAATGATTTGGCCTTTTCTTGTGATATATATCATAGAGGCTAGTAAAAGATCCTAATTTTAGCTATAAGTATCTTAATTTTCTATTAGTGTGAGGGGTGTATCATGGGATCTCTAATCATATAGCGTAAGTTATCTACTATAAATCTAACCAAAAATTTATCATCGAGATCTAAAAATATCCCAAGGTTTTCATCTTTGTTTTCCAAAAGGTGTCATGTTAATTGGTCTTATCCATAGTCTACAATAAATGACACATTCAGGAGTTGTTATTGACTTTATTC
Source organism: Torreya grandis (assembly GCA_037957365.1). Taxonomy (NCBI): domain Eukaryota; kingdom Viridiplantae; phylum Streptophyta; class Pinopsida; order Cupressales; family Taxaceae; genus Torreya; species Torreya grandis. Next base: position 107,611 of record JARHVA010002860.1, read on the forward strand.
ATGATCAATAATGAATGGCATATTTTTGAGGTATTATTGGTATAAAATGGATAGTTGGATTTTTTGTGACTATAGTACCGAATTAGCTTGTATACTAATAGATGATATCCAATGTAGATGTAAAGTTCACAACTGTTGGTTACGTTGCGTGAATTAATTTATCACACTTTGATATATGACTAGTCATGCAAGAATAGGTTTAGAATCATGAGATGTCATGACTCAAATTAACCTTACAATAATTATCTGAAGAAAGCATACATGCATGTAGTATAGATGGGATGAAGCTGGCCCCAAAGAGGGAAGAATTGGTCTCACCTTGAATGGGACTAAAGAAAGTAGTATTGTTTCAATGTAATTGTCTTGGCCCCAAACAATGTGGAATATACTAGATTGAAATTGACAAAATAATGGAGATTGGATTAGATTAGAATGGGAAAAAATAAGGGAATCCTTGGTCTAGGATTTAAATATCCCTAAGTAGTGTTTATTGGCTTATATTGGAATTAATCCAAAGAAGGGTAGCCTTGGTATTGGATTTAAATTACCCCAAACATGGTAGAATAGACTAGATTAGTTAAAATGAATGAAAGGATGGATGATATGACTTTACCATTCCCAACCAATATGTGTGGGAGACTAAATGGAAATATTAAAAAATGGGTTTAATTGTCATGCAATTAATTTTGGAATAGTTAGATTTGGTCAAAAAAAGCCTAACTTAGAATTGGAATTTGAATGTGGTTCAAGACAAATTTGATCAAAATGGAATGTAGTTCAAGATAACAAGATCATAATTTGAATGGGGTTCAAGATTAACCTAATCAAAATTGGATGGCTTTGTAAATGATTCAAGATGAACTTGGTTTAGCATTGACTTGGTTAGGTTGGTACATGGTTTAAGATGAACCTATTTTGACTTTTTTGGTGTAGTACATGGTTGAAGAAGAACCTAATTTAGATTTGATTAGGTTGGTACACAGTTCAAGATGAGCCTACTTTGGATTTTACTGGTTTGTTACATGGCTCAAGATGAATTAGATTTGGTTTTTATTGTATTGGTACATGGTTCAAGATGAACCTAGTTTGACTTTGAATAACATGGTACATATAATTAGTTTGGCCCATGGTTCAAGATGAACCTTATTTTATTTTGAATAACATGGTACATATAATTAGTTTGGTACATGGTTCAAGATGAACCTGATTTGGCTTACAATGGCACCTTAGTCAAATTTAAATTGAATTAAATTTTAAAGTTTTAGTTGGCCTTAGTAGACAATAAATGTTCAATTGGGTCTATCAATACAAAATTTTAAATGGAATAGCTTAATCAAAGTTTCTTCATGCAAGTATCCAAATAGAAAAGGTTTGTAAATCAAACTTGTTTCCAAAAGGGTGCAGAAATCTTATTACATCAAAATCTTTCAAAATATTTGATTTTAATTTGAAATGTTGGATTCAAAGGCTATCTAATTGGATTGTAAAATTTGACCTAGGATTTGAACAAGTTTGCTTTGAAATGTTGGGTTAATTAAAATTCATGTGGATATTTGGATTGGTCACGTAACTTACATAATGTTTGAATTACATTTATTTTGAAAATTATACTTCAATTAAAATTGATTTGATTTGGAAAGTTAATTGAATTTGAAAATTTGAAGAATATTTTAATAACATTTAAATTTTAGAAAAGGTCTAATTTGATTTGATTTGGGTTGATCTAGTCAACCTTACTTGACTTTGAACTTGTCTTAGATTAGAATTAGAACTTGATTTTTAATGTGTATTAGAATTAGAATTAGATTTTTGATTTTTATTAGGTTTTAAAAAAAAAATGGATGGCATAATGACAATGGTTTAGACAAGAATTTAGATTTTGGTTTTGGATTGGTTTGAAATTAGAATTTGGCATTTAATCAAAATTACAGTTTGGATCAAATTGGACAACATAAAAACATGGTTTAGAAAATAATTATAAATTTAATCTTGAATTGGTTTAAATTTTGTAATTTTTGACAAGGCTTTGATTTGGACTTGAGCAGCCTAATGGCCTGGTTTAGACAAGAAAGGTAGGTATTTGGACCAAGTTTGACATATTACTTTTATTTGAACTAGAATTTTTCTAGATTAACATCTTGTTATGTGTGTAAAAACATGATTTGGATTTGGACTTGGTTTGTTTTTATTTGGTTTCAAATATAAATAATGATTTGACAAAATAATCAAGCATCAACACACAAGCATTATAAAGTAATTTCAATAACTGACATGGGTTTGTATCACATCCATTCAAACCTTCAATAAACTTTCCTTAAGAAAAGATTATAAAATTTAAGATTCATTAAATAAATTATTATAATTATTGATGGTGTTTTAATCCCACTCATATATAAAAAGGTTCGTAGGAGCAAGGCAATCTTCACAGGCTGTTACTTTTGCACCCCTACATCAATAAATGTTCTAAAAAAATAAGGTCTTAAATTTTTTTACTTAGACTTATAGATGGTTCTGATATACCTTATAGTATATTGGCACAAAAATATATGTCAATTAGATGTCAAGATTTAACAGGTCATTTACCAAAGGGTCTAGTCCCTTCACAACTAATTAATCCATAAGGATCTCAATGAAGTGATACCAAAAAATCAGGCTCTGAGGGACCATTTAGCTAATATACCACTAGGGTAACCTAAATTTGTATATCCTATCAAATAATGGGGTTATTATGATGCTAGGATATGACTTCCTAGTTAACACACCCATAGGACCTATACAAAGGTAATGAACTCCAACCCACATGGAAAAAATAAAATAAAGGGTATAACAAAAATAAGAACTTTGCATTTTTTATTCACCCAAAAGGGGAGAACATACATGTAAAATAACCCCACATGATAGTCATGCAAGAAGCAAAAACATGTATGAAAGGAGATAAATTTGGAAAATATATAAGTTTGTCTTATAAGCCAAATGAAAATGTGAATTAATTTGAATCCCAAATCAATATGTGTAAAAAAATTCTTTGATTATAATAAAAAACACTTTTTGATTAAATTCCTATGAAAAAATCATTAAAAGTTCAAACTAGGCAATAAATCTAGATTTTTTAGGTCACTAGTTTTTATCAAAAAGATAATTTCACTAATACACAAGCAAAGTCAATTTCATCCATTATAGAGTGATTTAATTTATTACATAATAATTTCACCATTTTAAAACATATAATAAAATAGAAAGTAAAAAAGGGTGAATTCACCAATTATAAGTTCAAATTCAATTATTGACAAGGTAAATTTCCCATTTATAAAGCTATTTCATTGATTCTAGAGTATTTTCACCAATTTTAGAACCTATGAATATAATAGATATAAATTATAAAATGAAGAATTAAACTAATATTAGTTCAATTTCATTGATTCCAAAGTAATTTCATGAATTCCAAAACCTACACACTAAACAAATATAAAGTATAAAAGGGGAATTCAACAATTAATAGGTTGAATTCACTAACTGGTAGGGTAACTTTTATAATTAAAACCTATACATAGAACATAATAGAAAGTGTGAAAGGATGAATTCACTAACTAAAAATCCCAACCTTCATTTGTCCCCCAAAAAATATACCTTTCATTATGATCATGTTGTACTCAACACCCCCCATTTTTAATTTTTTGAATAGGGAAAATGTAGTCTGAAAAGCCTAGGTCTATTTTAAAAATATTTTTTCATTGACATTCATATACACACATAGCTAGGCTCAAATCTACAAAAAATATTATTCTTCATGTGGATGATTTTTGTTAGGTGTGATGATCATTTATAAAATACAATGGGCATTTACCCCCATTACCAATGTTTTCACTTTTTGACTTATTTAGACTAACATATTAATGGTCTTTAGGATTTTTGCATATATAAAAGTTTTATGCATATGTGCATGAACTACAAAACTAAAATCCTAAGTTTTAGACTTCATGTATTTTTCAATACATAATTTTTGCAATTTACTTATTTTGGTACTTCAAAACGTTTTATTCTTAGGGAAGTTGATCTTCAAAAAAATTATTCATCAGAGTCCCTAGTTCTCATAGGTTTCATACTTTGGTATTTTTCTTCTTCACATAGTTTGTCTTCATAAAAAGTGTTTTCATAATTTTTGTTTATAGCTTGTGCTTGTCATAACTTTTGTGCATCATGAAACATGTTCTTCACAAATTTTATGTTCTATATCTTTGAGCTTTTAACTCATCACAATTTTTTTAGAATTTGTGTTCACAACATTTTTTGCAAGACTTGATATTGTAAAATTTTGTTTTCACATTTCATTCATCTAAGGCATTGAAATATTTGGCTAGCCCAAACTCAATAAAAGTTATGACACCCACATTTTGAAGGCATGCCACATAGCACAACTAATTTTGTATGGAATTGACAATAGAGTGACACTTTTCTAAGTTTAAAATGTGGCATTATTCCATATTTATAAAATGTCTATGTGGCATACCCACCAAAGTAAAGTGGAAAATTTTGAATTAAATGAGTAAAACAATATTGGAGATGTTGGAAATTATTGGTATATAAAATAGAATTAAATTCTTATACTTAAATCTATATGATCAAACTTCGAAGAGACATCATGCCTATTGATTGCTAAGAAGATCAAGAAAATTTGTACTCTAAAGAGAATTTGAAGCGTTAGCTATCTACATTTAATTACAAACTATTTCTAATAAGAGAGAAAATAATAATATTGATGATGAGAGTTAGATGAGAAAATAGATTAAGAATGGCATCATCATCTAATGTGTTCAAATGAGTATTGACACCATCTAAATTCTTTATCAAAGACTCCACAAAATATACATATATTATCTTTGATACAATAGTGTTCAAGGATATATTTTTTAATTAAATAACTATGTGGGACATAATATTAACTTAGACACCCACTCACATGAGGATAATCTAACATCTTAGTATAAATAGTTGATAGGGGAATTATTACCACTAAATCACCAACAACTACACCTTTTAACAACCAAGCCCAACGTGATGCCCTGTATCAACCTACTTTAGGACTTGTTATTTTTTAAGGAAGGTGACTAGTAGTTTTCAATAAGGTGACTTTTAGTTTTTTATACCACCTAAAACATAATATAGTTGTTTCCTACATCTCAATGGATGATTTAAAAATATACCTATGACTATCCATCATATATTCCACATTCAAGGGATAAATAGTTGAATTGTGGAATAAAACAAGCATAATTGAAAATATGTTAAGGAAATGGATTTATCCTAAATAGGTGGTCACCCTAAAGGCTAAGGAACCCATACCAATAACCAAATTTAGTATGGGAATTCATATTGGGATGGCCTTACTGAATAAATTATATGGTTATAATAACATTCATTTCCTCCACCTAGAATGGGTATCCTTGTTGGAGTTCTTGATGAACTTAGAGGTCACTTTCACCCTGAGAGAGATAATCAATGCCAATCTCAATAAGGATAAAAGACCCATGGGAGGCCATTTATACATGATGTCATATCTTTTGGATGTAGTCATGGCCACCATTTATGTTCAAAATAGACCACTCTACATTCCAGACCCAAACTACATCAAGAATAATTTATGAGACTTATAATTATCCCTCTACATTTATTCATACATGATGAATATAATTAGAATAGCTGAGAATGTTCATCCCCAAGTGTGGAGGGTAATTCATGAAAAAACCCTAGACCAAACATCAAAAAGCATTAGAAAGACACTCTGGCCAAGGGTTTACTATTAGATATAACCAAACTATATTTTAATCATTGTGATGGGACACAAGGTTGTTGCTTTATGTCTCTCCAAATATGTCCTAGACACATTATTAGAATAATAAATATCTTACTATCTATGCTGGAGTATAGATGAAGACATGAAGAAGAAATATAAGGGCACATTCCATGGTTCTTCTCTGATGATTGGTTGAATGTGATACAATAATAGGAATAATTTCAAGGAAGTTGTAAAAACCAATTTTTTTTAATTATTGACATCCTTCCCACATATAGATTAGGATCCTCATGACCTTGTCCAAAAGCATTTCTCAATCCTAGGCATCCTCTACTATCACAAACCATATGAGCATGAATTTATTTTATTAACTACAAAAGATGATGTTGAGCTGATATAAAGGGTACAGGTAGTTAAATTGAATGAAAATAATTTAAGAGCTATAAAAATGGATCCCTCCATCACAATTTTAGAGGCACATACTAGGCTTCCACCTACTATTGGATGGCCAACCATAGACTACTGGACCTCTCATTCTACTCAACAACCCTTAGACTAAAGAACTCAACAACCACTCATTATGATATAACTACAAAGTAGGAGTAGGGTGTGGAAAAATCATATGTTATGTTAAGTTCATTATAATAAGGGCCTTCCCAAGATTTACCACAAATTATAATTAAGTTTGTTAAGCAAAATGAGGAGGTGGATGAAATTCCTACTAATACAACTTAATTGGGAATAGAACATGAACAATTTGCATTTATACCTCCAACTTTGAGGATATAGGTCTCCTCATTTGTTGCTTAGTTATTGATATTACAAGTGTATAGGTTGTACCCTTCACCACTTAGAAGACTCCTCCCTTGGATGAAAAGACAAAAATATGTTACAAGAGAAAATCAAAAGCCCCTATGGAACCTCTTCCATCAATATAGTATCCTCCAAGTTATACTATGCAGGAAACATTAAATGATGCTAAACCTGATAATGGATAAATATAGAGGGATAAATTCTTAAAACTCTAGGGTATTAAAATAAAATCACCATTTCAGGTTGGAGGATTATGTGAGGTCATTGTCACTATAGCCACTACTTTAATTGTTTACTCAGTTGTTATGGTTTATTCAATCCCTATGGTTCCTATTATCTCTTATATTCCTATGGTTCCAATTGTTCCTAGTACTATTATGGTTTCTTCATCTCCAATTTTTTATAGCATGATTGTTATTTATTTATCCCTTATAGTTTACACTTCTCATGTTGCTAGTTCAATTACTATTCTCCCCACTATTTCTAATACTAATAAAATCCATTTTAAGAAAATAGTGGGAGCCTTAGCAAGTGCTCAAATTCAAATGTCTTCCACTTAGTTGAGATTTCTCATGACTTATTCTAGTACTAATCAAGCCACTTATATTAATTCATCTACAAAAAACTAATAATAAGAAATCCACTTATATATTGCATCCTATTCCCTAATTTGGTAATGTGGATAGATCTAAAATCATCTTCCCTTCATTACCATAACTACTTCATGTAGAGGCCTTAATGTATTCTTATATGGATATTTTATTGGAGGCTTATTCCTAAGACACTCAACCAATGAATGCTACATAATTGGTGATTTCACAATGGGCAATAGACTTAGAGCCCCAAGCTACACAAAGACCAAATCTAGTGATTATAGAACTACCCACTATGATCTACATCTTTGATAAATCAGTGGGGACTATCTAAAGGGTGATTTTGAAATAAAGGCAAGATGTTTTATCTTTATCTAAGAGAAAGAATAGGAATCTTGGAGAGTCTTCATATAATGAGGATTTTAAAGTTTATCTTAGGAAAATACAAAGGATTGTTTAAACTTCATCCGAGCATTGAATAATATAGGCAAGAGATATAACATGAGATAAAGAAGTTATGAGATCAACAACATGTAATACAAGTTCCTATGGAAATTTAAGGTGATGTTTAAAACATAGGTCTCAGATTTTACAATATCTTGGACACTATCAATTAAATGAGAGCTGAATTATTTATTCATATTATTGAGACTTATAAATTATTTAATTCTATAAAATATGATGAGAGTAAATTAAATTTGCTTGTATTATAAACCACCAATAAGGATTTTGGATTTTGAATATTATGACATCATTGGAATAAACTAATGCTCTCAATCTAGTGGTCATCAGGACATCAAAAGTCTAAGATTGGCTATCAAGCACATAAACCTTGATTCTAAAACTAGTAGAGCATGAAAATTAGGTCTTAAAATGTTTTAATGAGATAAATCTATCCCAAGATTGATATCCATTGAGTAATCCAGTAATTAGGGCCAATTTTGACCAAATTATATAGTAATAATTCACCAATTTTAGCCAAAGTCTTTAGGGTGCACACTATAAGAGATTGAACAAGAATTATGATTTTATAAGAAGAAAGTTATAGAGGTAGAAATATTTCAAGTGGAGTTCAGAGATAAAAGACTAATTATGAACACTTATTTTCACAAGTTACAAGAGTGCATAGGCCCTCTCTTTTGAATATAGATATAATCAAGTTGGAACACAAAATTAGATACAAGCATTACCAAGAATCAAAAGCATAGAGATAATATATGGTTGAATCATCCAATTCAACTCCACCATCTAAATTAGTCCTTTCAACTACTACAATTTCAACCATATAGGCACTAGCATCTAGTAAAACTTAGTTTTCTTAAGTTTTTTAATATGTGTTTTGTATGTAAATTTAAAAATGGAACTAAGACATGTAATAATTAACTGAAGAATCTTTTAAACATGAACATGTTGCATGGTTTCATAATAATGAGCCTTATTTTGATGACATAATTTTGACTAGTTAAATATGCATGAAGAATTTACATCAATTAGAACTCTCATTTTGATTATCATTAGCATGTGATTTTAGAGTTTTAAATGGATATAGAGGATGAGATGACCCCTCCACAAATATATTTATATTTTAATACTCTCATTTTCAAAGAAATGTGAGGTTGATTAGAAATTATATTAATAAAAGAAGAAATATTTTGATTGTCAGAAAATTGTGTTGATGTCTTTCTCTTTCATTTTTTAGTAATTAGCTATGCTTATTTTCTAGGTTGGTTGATTCAGTAATTTAAAGTGTGCAAAATCTACCAAGAATTCCTTGATGTAATTAGTGGTGTATGCTATTATAAAATGTGTAATATCTATTGGATGATTACCATACATCATTGATTTTATACAATTAGGTTGATTATTTAATTTTCCTAAGTGTGTATAAGTGTTTCCCATGGTATAGTTTTCTAAGAGTGAGCAATATATGCCTTAGATACCTCTTTAATCCTATCTATAATCTTATAAATAAGCATGTTAAAAAACAACTCTAAATAGGAGAAACATTTAGTTGAGATCTTAGAGTTCACTATATTATCTTTTCCTTTGACTCTTTAATTGTGTTTATATGTGTGTGTAATAGTTTTTAACTACAAGCATTGGTGTAAAAACACTTGTCCACAGAGAGACTAGTTTGGAAGTAATCATACTAAAGCTCACATAGCATTCTTTTATTCTTAACTTTTCCCTCCTTTTTGGAGTTTTTGAGGTCTACCCAATATAGAACAAAGTCCATCCATCCAACTCAAGTAGGATTTAGTTTTTTAGTTTTAAATCATCTATTCATACTTGGTTACTAACCTACATGCTTAACTTACTATTCCAAAACAATATTCTTCAACCCATTCCTAAAATCATTCCCTAGAGTGGATTTTATCTCTATTAATATCCTAAAATATTAGAGGTCCAAAACCACTATGTGCCCTTCCTTAGAAAATTTTGTCCCTATGTCTGAGTTACATTGAAGACACCCTAGAGATTAACCAGGTCTAGATACCAAACTATTATTTAGATTTAACCTTTGTAAATCCATAAAAGACCCAGATATACAACATTTTTTCCCATAATACCTTGGGTTAGGACACCTTACATGGTGATAAACCACCAACACATTAATCATCCTATGGATCAGCCTTGGTTAGTCAAATTTGCTATTGCAATCCCTTGGGATGTGCATAATATTCTAAGGAGTTTAGAGAATTACTTACCTTATTTATTCCCTTGAGGAGGAAGAATGATAGAGTATAATATCAAGTCTTTCAAAATTTCTTTAAGGTTGATAAATGTCATAGATGAAAATGTTGCATGCAGGCTCTTTCTACTCACATTTTAAGATGTTGCATACAATTGGTTCTTAAAATTTTAAGATAACTCCATTAATTCATGATACTTGTGTCAAAATAATTTTATTACCCAACTTAGATAGGTTACCATTGTAAGTTTGGTGTATCAACACTTCACCGATATGAAGATGGCTCCTAATGAGCTAATCCTTGATTTTAACATGAGGTTTTAGAAGATATACACTTAGCTAGGTATTTCATATAAACCACAAGAGGATATAAAATTTAAAATGTATAATAAATCCTTGGATATGATTACTAAAGTATTTATACAAATATATATTATTGCTAACACTCTCTCACTAGCTTATGAAGAAGTGATCAATATTGATAGGTAGCTGAATCCTTAATTACTAGGCACTCCCAACCTCAATGTTGGTTTCCTAGCTTTGAATCCAGTACTCATTTGAATTAAAATGTTTTGAAATTCAACCAAAATAATTTGTATACACTACCTCTTATGACATAGAATATAAACTATGGCTTCTTAAACAACCATGCACAAATGAATGGTCATTAGTAGAGTCAACATTCACTCCCATCTAATATCATAGTTTTTTAAGGTGTGGATTCTTACAAAATAGAATTAATTCTATAGAGAGGATGGTTCAAAACCTAAGCAATGACTTTGTGGGCATGCAAAGAAAGATAAGTAATGTTACTGGTCAAAATAATAATCACAATTTTAGATTTCTAAGATATAATAATCCTTTTAATAAATCTATAAATAATGTAGAATAATAGTAAGATAATAAGTTTCTAGAGATCAACATAGTGGAGACTGCTCTGCCCAATTAGTGCAAAGTTCATAACACATCACAACATGGTAAACTTGATTGTGTTGAGTTTTGTGAAACATTTTAAATATTCCTAGGAGAAATACTAAGGCAAAATTTAATGAATAATCTACCAGAGTTACCCATGATACTGGTTTCTTAAGCACAACTATGGTCTTTGAAACCATTAGTTTTTATTTTAACCTTTTAGGGTTTACCTTATATAAATACTATGTTTGATTAAAGGGGTGAGTTGTCTAAATTGAGTAAACAATATGCATAAAATAACCACTAATTTTTTTTATAGATTTGACTTTCTAAAATTAGTAATAGATATGTACAAATAAAGACATATCTAAAAAACACATGAAAAATATGATCTGAGTGTTGGAAACTATGATAGGAGCATTTATGAGTGTCATATTCTAGGTCCCTATATCATAACCCCTCCTAAATAGTAACACCACATTTGAATAGAGGCTTCATATGACTCTAGTGTCTTGATGTTGGAGCTAATGTCCTCTGTGTAATACTATCCTAAACTTATTGGTGCACTTATGTCTATATTTATGGTTTTTGTTATTGTGCACATGAAGTCTATAACTTTGTATTATTCCTATAATAATTGATTTATGATGAAAAATTTAGTAAATAATCTACTATAGTTCCCCCATGATACTATTTCCTCAGGCACAACTATGGTCTTTGAAACTCATGAGTTTCTATTTTAACCTTTTATGGTTTAGCTTATGTAAATTCTATGTTTAATTAAACGGTTGAGCTATCTAAATTAGGGGAATGATATGCATAAAATAACCATAGATTTGTTATAGTTTTTCCTACCTTTGAATTTATAAAATTAGTAATAAATATGTGTAAATAAAGAGTTATCTAGAAAACTCATGATACAGATGATCTGCTTGTTGGAAACTACGATAGGATCTTTTATAAGTGTCATCAACTAGATCCCTATATAAAAACCCATCCTAGATAGTAGCACCACATTTGGACAAAGGCTCCATGTGGCTCTAGTCTCTTGATAATGGAGATAATGTCTTTTATGTAGGACTATCTCAAACTTATTGGTGTACCTATGTCTATATTTTTGGGTTTTTTCCTATGCACATAAAGTTTGGAACTCTGTATTATACTTGTAATATATTATTTATGATGAAAACCCTAATTGTCATTATAAATAAGGCATGAAATAAAAAGTGTGTTCATTAGTAGGATAGGTTGGACATCCTCAACACCCCACTATGAAAAGAGTTTCCCATTTACTAATAATTTAAGGAGGGATCAATCCTGATGTAGTTCTCCCCACCTAAGTGTTGGTGAAAGTGTAATTGATTCTAGTATGATAATGGCCTTGATTGCCTTGAGTGTGCTTGAGATTAGAAATTTAAAAAATCTAAGCTCAAGGCTATTAAAAATTAGGGTAGAATAGGGATTAATAACCTTGATTTTTCTCAACTTATTTCATGTTTAAATAGGTATTTTAAAATTAATTTCCATCTAGTGGATATAGGGTTAAAAGTCATGTATTTATAGTGTTTTTTACTTGTGTAGATAATAAAATATTCTTAGGCTAACCTTAGGATGGTTTTAGTTTTGAAAATATATTTATTTGGGAAATTTAGGGTAAAATACATAGGTTCCATTTTGGGGATGCTAGTGCCATATGGATCTAGTGTCCTTAATGTGGTGCTAATGTCTAACTAGTAGAGAATTAAGCACAAAGGGATAGGATTAGGAAATGATTGTATGGGATTTGTTTGAGTTGATTATGGATGAATGTGGCCTACATAAAGGCTATAAAAGTGTGATAATGGCTCTATGGATAATATGATAATAATATGTAATCTCAATTAGCACTCTTAGCACTCAAATACTACTTTAGTTGATTACATTCTCCCACTTTATGCTATGAATGCAACAAAATGAAATGACTAGTATGAAGTAAAAAAGTGTACTTAACTTACCTAAAAATTCAAGCCCACGAACTGAGTCTGAGTATGTAAAGTTGGGTCTACGTATGTGAAATATGATCTAATGAATTACTTATAAATGAAATGTGCATAAATCAGTCCTTAAGAGATGTCAAAAGTAAAAGACCATGTTTAGTAAATAAGTAACTTATTAAAACTTAGTAAAGAAATATGAAAGAGGAAAGGAATAAATACACTTCATTGGTATGCAAACCAATGCATGAACTTGGTGACCACCTATGTGTGTGTGTGTGCATACATATAGTGATCAATAATTGAATATATTGGATTGGGCTAATATATTACTCAATCCTCATGTTTGTGTGGGTCAAGAACTCAGTCCATTTTTGACTCCATTATTTCCCACCCTTGCTTGTTAGATCCTGAGCTATGAATAGCTTGGATTAGACTGATAGTGTGCCCAATTCTCTCATGTAGATGGCTCAATAACTAAATTAGGATACTCCATAATTTCCCACCCATATGTAGTAGATGCATCTAATATTGAACTATGTAAAGTACTATAAATGTCTAACTAAGTATATCTAACTATGTATGTCAGCTCTATGGCCAATTGGGTACATTAGGTAGTTTTATGCCACTCAATAATTCCAACCACTATAGATGGAGTAAGGCATGAAAATGGTGACAACCTAAAATATGATGTCAAGTGTATATAGTTTAGATAATGACATGGAATTTTCTAATCTATTTGATCAACTAATGCGTAACTAAGCATATAGAAATAATGTGCTACACATATGCCCCTAATTTTGTATCTGAGTATATTGATTCTAGACTAAGTTATAATAAATATATCTAGATATTTGAACTAAATATTGGAATAATCATGCCACACATGATGCCCCCAATATAAACAATTGATATGAATATGATCTAAGCTAATGTGAATCTATGTAAAAATTGAGAATAACTAATAAACCTATAATTGAATATATGTAAACCTATATTGTACCTATTTCACTATTCTAGACAATTTAAGTTAACCTAAAACTAAGGCTACTAGATAGTAGAGCCACATATTAAAAAGTAATTCCATGTGGTACTAGTGTCCCTATTTGGGTGTTAATGTCTTTCTAGTCTAAATTTTATGTCACTATACTACTTTTTGAGTCAACGATTTTCATTTATGTTTACATGTGTTTGATTTTCTATAATTGAGCTTGTGTTCTAAAAAATGTTTTGTGAGAGTAATATAGGTTATTGATCTCTATGTCAAAACCCTATAAAATCCCCTTCTTTTGAGGGGAGTTATTGAACCTATGCAATAACTATCCTTAAAATAAAAATATCTACAAAATGTGTGTTAGTTAGAGCATATATGATAACTGCATGATAATCTAATATGGTATGTAAACATAAAATTAAAAAATAATATAATTTAAGCATAAGTATGTAATGTAAGATGTATGTAATGTATAAGATTTCACAAAAGTGTCAAAATAGATGTAATCAATGTATGTAATAATAAATTTGAGTAGAAATGAGTAGCTACCTAGGCATATGGGGTATGATGTCCATAATGACACTCAAATAGGAAGGGTAGATGCATGAGGTCCCTCATAACATAAAAAACTAGTGTGTGTAACAAGTAAAGACAAGTGCCATTCCCATGATGCATATAAGAAAGCATACATATAAAACACATGAGGCACACAAAATAATCCAAGGGGCCACAATACAAGGGACATGGGCACATGTCACTAAATATGAAAAAATAAGACATATAAGGACATGTTCAAATGTACACATATGCAAGAAAAAAATAAGTTAGCTTAAAGCCACATACAAGGACATATTCAAATGTCCATATAAATTATGAGGAAAGTATACATGAGGGACATGGGAACGTGCCCAAGGAATACATAATGTGAATATAATTAACATAGAGCCAAATAATAATGGCATATTAAAATACCCTCAAATAAAAGAAGCAAAGAAAAATAATCAAGTCTAAACTATGAAATCTAGAAATGAAAGCATGCATAACTATGTAGTAAAAAATTGTGTCTGTGTTAGGATGTACATATGTTGAGTCTAAATTAGTGATAGCTAGAAATAAAATATAAAATATGAGTAATAATGATCCATATTAAGATATAACAATGCTAAAAATAAAATGTAAAGTATATAAGGATAGAACCTGGTGATCTAAACTATGTATATGATGCCTCCATGTGGGTTAATGTATTAAGTGAAGAGCCATGTATCAATGTATATGCCCCTAATGGGTAGATAATAGCAATTATAGATCGGTGTAGTGTCCATGAGTCTTTTAAACGATCTAAAAATACTCAAAAATAATAACTGAAGCATGTAGTAAGATAAAAATGACTATACTAAGATAGCTAGCATATGTAGTGTCTTAGAAATACAAGAAATGTAAACATAGAAATGCATATAATTTGTAAATTATGTGATTTTTAAGTAATTGTTTTATTTTTTTTGTGTTTTTGACATATTATATTATTTTATATTTTTTAGAAATAAGCCATGTACAAGAAACATGAAAATGAACTATGTACATGGAACAAGAGAGAGGGAAAGTATGTACAATAGAATATAAACCATAGTAACCGATGAGTCTCATGGGAAGATCACTATCACTATGACATGTGTCAAAAATAGGAGCAAAAATATCTCGCATAGTGTGAATGCTATGATTTAGTTGAATGTTATTGCAGTAAGAATTTGAGTATTATTCATCATCAAATCATAATAACCTAGAATTCTGGATGGAATTACCTCATATTGAAGAGTTGACCCTTATAAATTGTGCTTTAGAATATTGATTATGGTTTTTCCCTTTGAAACTATAATTATTGTAGACATATGGTGTTGTGGAGGCTATTTTGATAGAAAACCTTGTTTAAGAATACTTGTTGGCATAACATGATTTTAAATTTATAAATTAAGTTCTTTGTCTTTCTAAAATATGTCTTGTGTATCTAGATGTTTTTCATTGATAAACTATATATGTGGATTATTTTCCTTAGGATGTTAAATAAATACCAAACCTTTTTGACCAACATTATCAACTACTAGAATAGGAGTAGTGATGTCTTGGGCTTGCTTGCCAAAACCCTGACCATGATAATCAAATTGTTATATAAATTTTTGAATAAACCCATACTGTTATGAAATTTGAGCCTCATTTTAGAGAGGTAGGTTTTCCTTTTTTTACTTATTTTACCTATGCTTGTTGTGATTGTGTTATGTGAACCTTTTATTGTTTTGACTTATGCTTTATTGATCATTTTTTTTACTATTTATAAATATAACCCTTTCTAAATTTGGAGATGTGCCACTATATGTTGTGTGGATGATGTGTCACTATGTGAGTCATTTGTATCCATTATCTATTTTATTTTCCTTTTTAATGCTAAACATGAATCTATGTGGTGTCTATGTATTTTATGATATGCACAAAAATATATGGATCTCCTCATTAAGTGTAGAGGAGGTAAGTTGATCAACTTATATTTAATCATGTCCCTTAGTATCTCATTAGAGATCTTATTTTATCTTTGAATGTTTTTTGAATCACTATTTCTAGATGCACTTAGATGTGATTTCATTTTTTGATACATAACATTATTTACCACAAACTTACTTGGTGAATATGTATATACATGATTAACACTAATGTGCCTTGGAGGCCTTGGTCTTATAATTTGATTTGTCAATATTGTAATATTTTCATGTAATAGTATATTTTGATTTTGTAAACCTTCAATTATCTTTCTCATATTATTAATTTGATCACATATAGTCTCACAAGTGCAAAGCATAGTTGTGTTTGATTAAATATGTAAGCACACACCATGTAGGGAAGAGGTGTGAATAGGATAAGTATGAGGATTAGTGACATTCATATAGGTTGATAATATTGTATAAGAGTAATAGCATGGACTTTATTAGAGGGAAAGTAGGTATCACCCTCATGTAGATTAGGAGGATAAGGAGATTCTTTCCTATGCAAAAGATATGAAATTAAAATTTGAAACATATTCATTAGATTATATATTAAATCCTCTATGTGTGTAAGGGTTTGTTTGCTAATGGAATTCAACATGAGAAAAAGATAAAATTCTATGAAATATGAAATATATTAAAATTTATATAAGCATCATATATACATGTGTTTAGGTATTTATTTAGTTCATTTCTAATTAGAAGAAACAAATATGCAAATGAAAGTATTAGACTTTGCATCAAAAAGTGATTAACTTATTGTCATTATGATCATGATTATATGAGATACAAATAATTAGATATATGGATCTAAAATCTAAATTCTGGAAATGTAAACCCTAGGGTTATCTAGGGTTAGGGCTTATGCAATATTTGAAGTAAGTTAGGATCACATCAAGTTCACCAAATATTTTAACCTTTTAGGGTTTAGCTTATATAAATCCCATGTTTGATTAAAGGGATGAGTTTTCTAAATTAGGTAAATAGTATGCATAAAATAACCATTGTTTTTTTATAGATTTGAGTAGCCTGAACTTTCTAAAATTAGTAATAAATATGTGAAAATAAAGACTTATCTGGAAAACAACTGATACATATGATGTGAATGATTGAAATTGAGATAAGAGTAGTTTTGAGTGTCATCAACTAGATCCTTATATCAGAAACCCTCCTAGACAATATCATCCCATTGGAAAATGGTGTCATGTGGTTCTAGTGTCTTTATAATGGTGTTAATGTTGAATGTAAAGGACAATCCCAAAATTCTTGGTGCACTTGTGTATATGTCTCTAGGTTTTGTTCTTTAATGCACAAAGTCTAGAACTCTGTATTGTGCCTATAATAACTAATTTTTGATGTAAACCCTAATCTTCCATGAAATTAAGGCATGACCTAAAAAAATTGTTCATTAGTAGGATAAGATAGGCATCCTCAACAACTCACTATGAAGAGAGTTTCTATATACTAATACCTCAAGGAGGGCTCAATCCCAATTAGTTCTCCCCACCTAAGTGATAGTGAAAGTGCAAGTGATGCTAGTATGATAGTGGATTTGAGTGCCTTGAGTGTGTTTGAGATTAGAAAGCTAGAAAATCTAAGATATAGGCTATTGTAGATGGTAGTATGTAGAAGTATGGTATAATATGGATTAATAACCTTGATTTTTCTCAACTTGTTTTATGTTTGAATATTTATTTTAAATCTAATTTCCATATAGTGGATACAGGGATAAAATTCATGTATTTATAGTGTTTTATTTCTTATGAGAATAATAAAAGATAATTAGGTTGATCTCAAGAGGGTTTTAATTTTAAAAATATATTCATTCAAGAAATCTAGGGTAAAGGACATAAGTGTCATTTTGGGGACACTAGTTCCATGTGGCTCTACTATCTATCTAGTAGAACACTGAGCATAAAGGGACATGATCAGGAAATGATGGTATATGACTATGTTTGAGCTGACTAGGGATACTTGTGTCATGTATAAATGATATAAAAATGTGATAATAAGATCTAGGTCTAAGCTAGGAGCAGTTAGTCTTAACTAACACTCTTATCAATTAAATACTAGTTTTAGGTGATAATTTCCCTTCCCAAGTTAATATGAAAATGTGCTAGAGGTAAAAATAAATGAGGTACACACTTTATAGTAGTTTCAAATAAGTAATTACAATTTAAGGAACAAGAATCCCTTCACTATGTTTACTCTAAACAATACGGCTATTCTCCCAATCTAAAGTTTGATAATAATCCATCCCCATAGAAAAAAGGGAATGATTAACCCTAAAACAAGGAATAATAGAGGAAAGGAAGATACAACATCATTGAAGACATGAAGAAGATAAAATTAAACATCACTCATTATGAATTGGTTTAGATAACTGAACATGAGCTTTTATGGAGGTCTATTATAGGATTGTCTATTGTAGAGAATCTAAAATCCACTCATATGAATGTCATATACAAGAGTAAACTAGAAGCTCCTCTTTTTTTGTTAACAATAAGAGCATTTGGTAATAATAATAATAATATATATATATATATATATATATATATATATATATATATATATATTATTTATTTGATTTTGGAGATTTGGCCACTATAATGCCATATTTTATTTTTCAAAAGAATGGATAGTTTCATAGTTAGACAAAATAATAGTGCATGTTGTTGGAAAGTTGATTGATTTACGCATTCAATTTTCATTTAAGCTACATGTGTAAATTATTATAAACATCCTTGTGGTAGATATCGTAGAGGAATATGGACTAATGTCAGTCAAGGATTGATCAAATATTCTAAATGAATATATAACAACAAAATTCTCTCACATTTGGATGCCCTATAGAGGTATTCCAAATCAAATTGGAATTAATCAAGAACCAAGAATTAAGTATCACATCAAAAAATACAATGATAATACTGAATAAGCTATAAATTTACTAATATTGGGGTTTATACCTTTATAATTAAGTATAAATTACAAGGTCTAGGAGTCCAATGACCTTCCAAATTGTGGACATTCCATTTTGATGATTCAAGATCCAAGCAAAGATTAGGAATTAGTATCAAACTAGTTGACTTACTAGTTAAGAAGTACCTAGTAACATATATGTTACAATTCTCATGAACCAAAAATAGAGTAGAGTTAGAGGCACTAATTTTGGGGTCATAATTTTCCCTTAAAAATAATTTCAAGTAGTTGTTAATTTATGGAGTTTTAGAGCTAGTGATTAATCAAGTTAGAAATATATACTAGTGAAAATTCTCATATATTAAGAGAGAAAAACATTGGGTATAAGATTTTATTTAATAATTTGATGTATTCAATATTGCAGTTGTTTCTAGGGAATAAAAATAGGATGATGACTTATTATCTTCTTTATCTAAAAATTTGGAACCATTATAGGAGTCTAAAGTACAAAATTTCCCTATTGAACTCATACTTTACCCATCGGTTCCTAAAAACATAAAAATTTTACAAATGTTTGATGATGATTAGAAAATTATTCAATTCTTGACCAATTCAAGGTAATTTAAATATAAAATCATTGATGATAAATAAATAAGTTATTTATTCTAGGAGAAATTGGAAGAAGAATTCATTATACTCAAAGAAAATTGTATTCATCTAGGGATGGTTTCTTTGGAGAGAGCATTTGATATGGACCCCTAACCCCAAAAGTAGAGGTAGCTCAAAGTTAATGAATTTGATTTCAAGAAGGAGAAATTGGGGGATGAGAGTAATCCATACTATGTCAACATTGGTCTCAGTTTCACCCTAGAAGAAAGACAAAGGGTAAAAATAATTGATCATTTAGTATAAATATGTGATTGCATGGACATATGAAGACTTGAAGGTTTTCAATCCTAGATTAATCACCCATACAATTCTTGTTGGGCCCCATTTTGTGCTAAGTATTAAATCCATGCCAACTCATTGAACACCTAGGGATGGGGAAATCATAAAGATAATTGATGTTTCATCTTCTAGTATCACCAACTAGTTGGCAGCTAATAACTCTCTTTTTAAACCTAGCAACATTGAGAAGCAGACATAAAGGATAATGATTGACCATTAAAGACAAGTGGATAATTTTTAATCAACCAACATCAGGAAGTGGGCACATAAGATAGCAATGGTCCATTAAAGACAAGCATAGTGGAGGTGGTGTGATGTGTAACTCAAAAACTAGCTTAAAGATTGACATGTTCCATTCCCCATTATCCTAAGATGCTTCAAAGCCTATAAAAGGAATCCAAGTTTAGTTGAAGAGGTAGGGAATGAAAAAAGTAGATAATATTTGGTAAAATAATGCTAGATAGTTGCATTTAGTAATATGATTTAAGTTGGGATGCTTGTTAACACTCCCCATTGTAATACCCAAGCTCACCTATGAGCTTAGGCCTTAGTAATTTATGTTAAATATTTGATCAATTTATATGGACTATGCATGTAATGTTTTTTAACTTATTTAATGAAGAATGCTTTGTACAAATGGTTAATGGACTAAAGCTTTAAGTCTAAGAATGTTTAGTGATTACATGCTTTATTCTATCAGATGTATATTGAGCTATTACAAGTTTTTAACTTGGCTCATTCATAGCAACCATGTAACAAGTAATGAATCTTACACCCATGATAGGAAATGTCTAAGTGTGATTGAGACACTGCATCCCAAATGATACCCATGCTTAAGCGCAAGACTATGCCTAAGTTCCTTAACTCGAAACCTAGTTGGCCCTTAAGCACCTAAATGCCATTAAATCCATGAGACCTAAGGCTTACAACCATGAATTCATAGTTATCATTTCATAAATCCAAACCCCTAAATAATAGAGTTGTACCATTTCATAACTAGCCCAACACAAACCTCGGTCCCTTCTCTGTTATGCTTCATGTGAGAACATAAGGCTTGTGCCTTAAGTATATTGATACTAGCATAACTAAGTGATAAATATTAAGCATCATAGGACTAATTTGTGCCTATACCCTTATATAACAAGCCTAAATCTGACCTAGATAGTTAGGTAGTGCATGACTAGGCCCATGACTAAAGCACCTAGTTTTCTACAACATTTTATTTTCATTATTAGGACTGTTGAATTTTGTTATTACAATGGTACACCAAGATAATGTTCTGACTCTTCCTTGAGAAAATCAAGTGCTATATGAAACAAGTGCAATAAAAATTTATGTTGATTCACCTAACTTATAGAGGTTAGAACCTAAGGAAGTAGTTCCAAAACCACTTGTATGATGACCTATGCAAGGTTTTATTTTGTAAACCACCAGAGCAAGTGTACCACTAGTTGGATACTTATGCAACCCATAAAAACTAGAGTTATGGGTAGTGCCTTAAGTGGATAAAATATCACTTAGAGAGGCTAAAAAACTTAGATGCCACTTAGACTAGAGCCATAAATAAATTATGGCAAGGGGTGATGAACAACTACATAATTGAGTTCATGGCATTGATGTACTCCCGCACTAATTAAGTAGAGTACTAATTCTTTCATGAGCCCAGAGACCCATTTATGAAATAACTTAGCACAAAAATCAAGAAGCTAATGGTATATTATAGCTTATAAATAGTGAGGATGGAAGGCTAAAATACTCATGCATATGATCAGTGCAATGGGGAAGGAGGGGATGTGTAGGTGAGGCAAAATGGAAGGAGATGAGTAGATTGACAATTGAGAGATCAAGAGATAAGATTATAAAAAGAGGAGGCATGGATTGATAGAAGATATATAATAGGGAGTGGTAATGGATTTGAAGTTCTAATAGGACCCATAGGGAGTGGTAATGGCACGGGGAAGGATCTCTTGAATGGTAGCCACACCTAGAGGAAGGAGCCCTTGAAATGTTAGATAAAGCTCTAAATTTGACAGGTGATTACTTAAGGTCCCTTCAAAAACTAACCATTGGATATGTGCTATATACACATACCCCATTTATACCTATGGCATGAGATCATGCACTAGATTCACTAAAGGAAAATAGAAGATTGATGACTAACCTCATTATCGATGTAGAATTTGATCATTTTGAAAATTTGGACTAGAATTTTATGATTGAATAATTTATCTCGTATAAGGAGGTAAGTGAAAATAATTATAGACTTCTAAGTGCTAGCCTAAATAGATAAAACATAAACACAAGCACTCTATTTCATCTAATGTCAGTTGCATAGCCTAAGAAATAGACTATAAAAAGTATTACTATGCCATTACTCAGTAGTAAGGCACCTTCATATTCTATAATGCCAATAGTTACCACTAGACTAGTACCTAGCCAAGTGACTAGAGGCATTGGAGGACAAATGAAAGGGAAAGCACAATGAGGATAAGTGCCTCAAGCACTAACTTCTCCCAGCCCCAAATTTACTATAAGATGGCCATGCACCTGCTAGAGTATTGAGGCATGGAAAATGCCATAGATCATGTGGTCAAGTATGAGATAAAATGGTGTGCTAAGGGGATAACTCAATCTAATCACAAGGCAACTTAGTTTATGATAACCTTGATTGATCACACCCATACTTGGTATATGAATTTTAATCCTAACTAGTATATAGTTTATTATGACACCTTAAAGGGATCCTTTTTGACGGATTTTGATATACCTAAGTTTAAGTAGTAGAGCATCATCGTACTCAAAGAGGTGAACCAAAGATTTTCAAAGAGTGTGCACTTATATGACGTGATATTTAATACCCTCCTCTCTAAGATTCCTTATGAAATTCACCCCTCCTATTATTCATAATGGTTCATTGGAATATTTTTAGTGCCTTTTATAAAGGGTGTTATCCATGAAAACATTCATAGATCCTTGAGAAGCACTTGAAACTATACTCAGAGCTAAGGTAGTTGGGAGCACCGATACAAGAATTAGCCCATTAATGGAGGCATAGATTATATCTATGGTCTCTGTTAGTCATACTAAAATTCCATTTGTAAAACTTTAGCATCACTTGTGACACCCAACCCATAGGTCTCTCTTACTTGCTTATGTAACCCACTTAAGCATGTTTTCACTATTTCCTAGTCATCCAAACCCTTATAGATTTAGCCCTTATTATCTCTGAATCCTCTCCTAGGCACATATTTATCCCCTAAGGCCCCTTTTCCCCTAGACAACAATGTTTTAAGTTGTACTACAACATTAGTACCTAGGTTGTCCACTTTCTAGCATTGTTGTCCAAGTCAACAAAAGCCTCAAATAATCAGATTTTCCCAAATCCTTATCTTTTCCCTTGTCATCTTAACACAAGTTCATCTAACCCAGGATCACTAGTTACCCTATAAAATCCCATTCAAAGGTCATTTATAATGGTTGGAAATCATTCAAAAGGCACAATCTAGAAATATACTAAAGCACACTCAAGAAAATCTCCCTATTCTCTACATAAAGCTAACTACTATTATTTCCAACCTATCTAAGCTCCTTCACTAGTCATGAGTTACTTAAGTTTTCCCAAATTCACATACACTTGAATTTAATATATAATATTTCATAATACACAATCAAATTGGGATAACTACATTGGCCTTGATCCCTTTTCAGAGTATTGGTATGTAGGTAGTGTGCCCACACACAGGTTGTGATCACATGTTTAGTGTATATTAATCACTAACCCCTTTTTCTAGTTAGATTTGAGATCATTGATCAAGCATGAAGAGGAACTAAGATCTTTGAAGACAAAACAAATTACACATAGATATTTAAAAACAACTAGGACTTGATATTTTAGGCACAAGGTCTCCCAGAGCAAATAAACTAAACCTAGAAAGCTCATACACTAAAGACTATAGCACCAAAACTTGGACTACAGTGCTAGACCTCTAGGTGTCCCATTTCTAGCACTCCTATCTAGGTAGAAAATAAACTTATGGATCCTATTTTTGATAGTATACCCAACCATATCAGCAATTTGTATCCTTTATCTCCTCCGTCTAATCCCATAATTACTTAAGTTTTACTCTCTATTCCCTTGTTTGTTATTTTTAGAAATCAATTAAGCACTTTTAGATCTAATAAATTAGTAGGTTAATTAAGGCACATTTATTTATTGAATTTCCCCTTAATCTAGACCCCTTTATTATTTAGGAAATTAAACCTATTGTTTCCCAAATTTAGTAAACCATTTGGTAAACCTGACTTACTTCAAATTTTTGCACAAAAACCCTAGAAACCCTAAGGCTAATTATTTTTAATTTTTTTCAATATTTTTCTATACTTTCCTGAATTTAAAAATCATAAAACTATAAATTAATAGAAATATTTGAAATAATTCACTAAAACCCTAGTTTGCATATACTAGGTCCTATTTGCATACAAAAGATTTCAAACCACTAGGAATAATATGTTGCTAATTGTAGAAATATTTTCAGATTTTTCCCAAAATTTTCAAGATCAATTCTACAAATTTATAAAAAAAAATTTAAATTATTACATTAATTTTTAAAAAATTCATTTCAACAACCTAGTTGCATCAACTAAATCTCAGTAATTTTCAAGTAATATGCCACTTATTTTTTTTCAAATTTTAACTAAATATTAAAATCAGAAAATCACTTCAAATTTCAAAAATTCATAGTAATTCCAATAGAATAATTTGTCTCAAAACCCTAGTTGCATCTACTAGGTCCTATTAAAATAAGTAATTTCCCATAATTTCCCAAATTTTATCTTAGATACTTAGCTCAAAAAATTAATTTCAAATTCAAAAGTTCATAATATTTTGCAAATAATATTTTTTAAAAATTCCTAGTTGCATATAATAGTTCCTACTTTGATTTTTATGGTATTACCTTACATGTTTGGCAGCTTCATATCCTTTTTTCTACAAATCCTAAACTACTATTTTAGAATTTTTCATTTCTTATATCCAATACTTTCTAGTTTTAGCAAATTACCTATTACAACTTATCGTAAAACATTTAAACACATTTCAAATTTTTTTCCTACTTTAACAATGGGCCAATATACCAGCTTTGATGAAATTGATAAAAGAGAGCTTCAAGAAATCTTAACCAAACATCTAGATATACAAGATGACATGATTAGAATCCTCTAAGAGGAAAACTAAAAGGTAACCAATGGTCAATCTTATTAAACCATAGAGATACTAGTTGCACATGACACTACAGGGGCAACTATGTCACAACCACCCCCTATAGCATCCCAACCTTCTTTTATGCCACTAGCTATATCTATTACATCCATATCTCCTAATGTGGAATCCCTTGTGCAAGATATTTGATCTCTTTAATCCAAGGTCTAACATATTGAGCAAGGTACCACTAGATATACACAAGCATTGGACTCTTTCACTCTATTACATACACCTTTAGCATGACATATAGATGCTACACCCTTGACACCTAGATTTTTACAACCTAAGCTCACTCTTTATGATGGCAAGATTGATATATAGACACGTTTGAGAGACTTTCATGTAGAATTTTTATATTATGTACCAAATTATTGTCTATTAACTAAATTATTTTAGAGGAGCCTCAACGATTATGCATTAAAATGGTTTCATAGTCTACCAAATTAGTCAGTTAATACATTCAATACTCTTGACAACATGTTTCTAGTACATTTTAGTCTCAATATTAGTGATAAGTTTTCATATGCCCAAATTTCACAATAAAAATAGAAATTAAATTAGTCTCTCATCGAGTATGTTCTTAAATACAAGACCATATTGGCTAATATGACTAGCCCTTTGGTAGATTAGGAGTTAGAGGACCTCTTCAAATAAAGTCTTCTACCAATTTTGTATGAGAAAATCATGTTCAAATGTTTCTCTTATTTCACTGAATTGTATCACACTTTAAAAGAAAGAGAAATCAAACTCATTTCAATGGGAAAACTTAAGTACACAAGTGCACTAGATACAACTAATAAGAGTAACAAGAAAACCCCATATAAGGATGAATTCAATGACAGTAAAGGATCAAATCACTAGATAGTTAATGTGGCTTCAAATTCCTCACAAAGGGTCACTTTATCAATACATCCTCAGTGACCTTTTACAAATCTACTAGTTCCTTTAGCTAGAGTTCTACAACAGTTATTAGAATGTAACATCATATTTCTTCATCCTATGAGAGAAATTGTTTCAAAAAAGCCTCTACCATGGAGATATGAACAAAATGCATTTTTTGACTATCAAAGAGAACTAGGACATATTAAAAATAGATGCATTAGTCTCAGGCATAAGATATAGGATCTAATTGATGGCAATCAAATTGATCTAGGCACTTCAGTTGAGCCTCCTCCACCCAAACCAACATAGGATAAGTCACTCAAAATATTTTTAGATCTATTTCCAAAAAATGTCAAATTTGATACATAAGACACCTTAGGTGTACATCATGCATATCAAGCAAATCCTCCACTAGTTACATATAAGGCATCAACAGTTGATTCACATCTATTGAGCCATATAATTGGCACTTTTCATTCTAACATTCTAGTTTAGCCTTCCATTTCCTTTTATAAGTAAGAAATTATTGAGGATGATATATATTATCATGCACTCTTCATTAGATCTTTTATTCATGTTCATCCCATTCATAATGTTCTAATTGATAATGGATTTAATGTTAACATGTGTACTATGATAGTACACAACACTTGGGTTATACAAAGTAGGATATTACTCCAAAAAATATAGTTATCAGTGGTTTTAGTAAACATAGACTATATTGGGTGAGATCCTCATTCTTATATAGGTTGGTCCTACATACATGACCACCTAATTTACTATAGTTTTTAGGATAGGAGTTTTTGACATGTTACTTGGTAGACCTTGGATACAAAAACTTTGAGTAGTTCCATCTACAATACATTGATGCATGAAATTAATTCATGCTAATTAGGTTATCATAGTTATTGGAGTTCCATATGAGTTGCCACTTATAATTTTAGAGCCAATTTAATTTTTAGAGCTAGTTTTAGTTCCATTACCAGTTCTAACTCTACCACTAGTTTTTTCTCTAATTCATCATTAGACATAGATATGATATCCATCACCAGTACAGAGGGTTTATACACCTCCACAAATTTTGTATTATAGATAGCTTCTAGCTATAGTATTCACACCTACAGCAGGTTCATTGATATCTCATGCATCTACATATAGAGTACATATTCAACAAGTTTTTCCTACTTCTAGATGGGTCTTTCAAAGCCTTATAGTTACATACACTTATCAAAATTATAGAGGGCCCCCAAAGTTAGTTTCTAATTCAAATATTTGAGATTATTTACAACATATACATTTTTTAGAGCCATAGTCTCAACATTTCCATCATACTTCATGATCATGCATGATTCCACTCTTTGATATAGGACACCATGATAGGGAGTCTAGAAGAAAATGATGCTAATTGATGAATCTCAATGAGACTCATCAATTAGTATCATTTTCTCCTAGCAGTGATAATACATAGTTTCCTCTAATTGATTGTACATAGCTCAAATATTTCAAAATACAAAAATAATATAATATTTCTAAATTATAAAAACATGTCAATTGTATGCATCATTTATGTTTTACATTGATAACCATTATGCTAGACTTACATTAAACTATTTTATGTTATTGTTTGTTGATTTATCTATATTATCAAGCTTCACTTGATCTTCTTTGAGTGTGTGTAGTGCATCTAGATCCTTGATTGCTTTACTCCACCCATCGAGGGGGAATTTTACTTCTACATTCCAACTACATATTAATACATCTACCCACTAGGGGCATACTCTACATGTATACACCATCCAGGCTATGTCATTATTACACTATACACTCTAGACATCTTGTTGTAGTACATTCTTTGCTTGCATAGATATCACATCGACATCCATTAGCATATATCACACTTTTGTATTTTAGAGCATATACATTAGTCTTGTATTACATATCTTGTATACTCTTACTCCTTGCTTTTCATAGTTAGATGCATGTTTATATTTCCAATAATTTTCATGCTTCACTCTTCATTTTGATTAGCTAGATGTGTTTGCATTTTATAGTTCTTGTTTGCTTCCTACTTGCATTATTGGACATTTTCTAATGTCCTTTGTTCTTGTTTATATGGGTGTGCCTTTAGACACTCGCCAATGTCCTTTGTGTGTACCCTTCATGTTCTTGTGGCCATTTTTCCAATATCTTATTGTTCCCATTATGTGTATGTGGAATTTGAACATGCATTGTATGATTTGTGTGCTTATTTAGCCCATTGGTCACCCTCATGAGTTTCTTGTTTCTTGCTTTGTATGTTTGTTTCTTGATTGCTTATCTTTGTGTGAAATTCCATGATTCCAATCATGAATTTACCTTTCTTCTTGGATGCCATAATGGATATCATGATCCATCCTTCTATGCCACTAAAAACTAATAATTAACATTTTAAATTCCAATTTACTCTTATGAATATGTTATTACATTGGTATATCTATCTAGGCATACCCCTGTGGATCTAACAATATCTCTCTAAAACTTTTTCTATATCTTGAGATAATGTATATCAATTATATATAAATGTTTTCATATCTTAACACACTTATAGAGCTTCTTCTTCTAAGGGCAGTCATTATAGGGTGCTCATTCCTACCCTTAGAAAAGAGGATAACAAATGAGGGTTTTATCATAGAGATCAGAGCTATTAATGGTATAAAAATTAAAATAAATAATAGTACATTCTAAAATATAGAACTCAACATAGGGAAACAGACAAGTCTAATCTCCATCTTTCAAAGTGACCAATAGTTGCCTAGTTTCTAGTTTACATTCAACTATCCATGCCAATATTGTTAGATCACACCACATTTAGGGGCTCCATGAGCCATATCATTTGAAATTCATCTATACTAGTATTTTATCATTTAGATTCACATAATAGGGCAATGATGGAGCCAAAAGTATATCTAACCTTTGTATTCTTGAGCCATCTATTTAGAGGGATTAAACACATGTTCCAAACATTGATTAGCACATGCATGATTCATTAAATTCACATAGTTAGAAATGATGGAGCCAAAGGAATTTCCTTTGTATTATTGAGCCAAATTCTAGGGGATTGAATAATCAAATCATTCATTGATATAACTCTTGGTTTAGCATACTTCTAGCATCACCCAACACAACCTAGCAACATAACAAATTTTATATTAGTTTGCATACCCAGTGAGGTGTATTCATTCCTTTCTCTCTCCTTACCAAATTTTGTACCTTCATATTTTTAGATATAACATATTTAGTAAGAATTGACCTACTTTTGCTTTCCTTTTTGTAGACTTACATAGTACAATGTGCTCTCACTACACATAATCTAGCATCACACAACTTCTTGGACTTAGCCTCGTGGGTAAATTCAGGTACACTTCTCTTTTTCTCCTTTATCATAGTATTTTGATTTCATACATACTTAGAATAATGGGGGGGGGGGGGAATTTATTCATACAAAAATGAAATTTTTACAACTTGAGCAGGACTTGTGATACCCAAAACATAGGTTTCTCCTACTCACTTACACAACCCACTTAGGTATGTTTTCATTAATTCCCAGTCATCCAAAGCTTCTAGATTCAGCCCCTATTATGCCAAACTCCCCTCTTAGTAAAAAATCTATCCCCCATTGTCCTTTTTCCCTAGACAAAATTTCCATATGTTGGACTACAACATTGGGACCTAGGGCATCCATTTTCTAACGTTGTTGTCCAAGTCCACAATAGCCTCAAATGGTTAGATTTTCTCAAATCCTTATCTTTTCCTTTTTCATCCTAATGTGAGTTCATCTAACCTAGGATCACTAGTTTCCATATAAAATCCCATTCAAAGGTCATTTAGAAGGGTTGGAAATCATTCAAAAGGCACAAGGTAGAAATGTACTAAAGCACACTCAAACAAATCTTTCTATTCTCTACATATAGCTAACCACTATTATTTATAGCCTATCCAAGCTCCTACACTAGTCAAAAGTCATCTCAAGATTTCCCAAATTCACATACACATACATTACATACATATTATTTCATAATACACATTCAAAATATGATAAATACATTGACATTGATCACTCTTCAAAGTATTGGTACGTAGGTAGTCTGTCCACACACGAGGTGTGATCACATGTTTAGTATTTATTACACACTAACCCAATTTTTGAGTTGGATTCAAGATCACCTATCAATCATGAAAATGAATTAGGATCCTTGAAGACAAAATCAATTGCACACAAATATTTATGAATAACTAGGACTCAATATTTCAAGCACAAGGTCTTTCAGAGTAGACAAATAGAACCCATAAAGCTTAAAAGGCTTAGACACTAAAGAATATAGTGCTAAAACTTGGACTATAGCACTGGACCTCTAGGTATCCCATTTTTGGTGCTCCTATCTAGGTAGAAAATAGACTTATAGATCTTATTTTTGATAGTCTGACTAGTCATATCAGTAATTCGTAGCCTCTATCTCCTCCATCTCAACCCAAAATTAGCTAAGTTTTACTCTCTATCCCATTATTTTCTATTTTTAGAAATCAATTAAGAACTTACAAATCCAATAAATTAGTAGGTTAATTAAGGCACATTTATTTACTAATTTTCCTCTTAATTTAGTGTTTCTATATGAGATTTCACTTTCTACATTCAAAGAGAGAATAAGAAACTAAGAGAAATGGTCTAAGGCTTGTATGCACCTAGATGAAGTCTATGCACCGTTATCCAGATGTCATGAGAACTTCTCTTTGGTTATGGAGGATGACACCTACAAAAGAAAGAGACTAAGACAAAGAAGGTGTTAGATGAGGAGATGGTGGGTTGCCAAGCAAAAGCTTGATCTCAGAAGCAAAATATTGAGGTATGTCAACCCACTAATTGATAAAAGTAATGTCTGATAAAAGACAGAATGATAAAAGACTAAAATGATTGAAGACTAACAAGGAAATGGGAGCAAATGCTTACCTAAATTTTGCTATCGGCCTGGTCATAGTCACCGATGTAGGTGGTCCTACCAGCATTGGTTGTCAAGGTCTACTGACGTTGGTTGGGGTAGTGGTCTCTGTGGCTAGTGTCAGTCGGGGCAGTAGTCTATGGATGAGGTCTGGATGAGTTTATGGTCTATGGATGAGTTTGAGATGGAGTTTGGGCCTTGTTAATGGTTTGTGCAAGGGTCTGGGCAGAGTTACAGGGACAATGGACAGAGTGTATGGTTTGAAAAGGGGCCAGAGGTAATAGGGAGATAGGGAAATAAGGATTTAGGTCTGGTCTGGTCTGAAATGTGGCTTAGAAGTAATAAATAGAAAACTGATTATAGAGACATTCTAAGCTATTGAAAATGACATAACAGAAGAGAACTTACCTCTTACCTGCTGAAGAAGAAGTGTAGGAGGTCATGTTGCTGATGTACCTATTATTGATGTAGAAGACTGTTGCAAGGTGGGGCTCCTGATACCTATTGTGCTTACTGGTGTAGAAGCCTGCTGTGTGTACCTAAGAGAGAGAGTGAGAGGTTTGGTTGAAAGATTGGCTGATTGATTGATCAGATTGTAAGATTCTAGAGTCAGATCAAGAGTCAGGGTGAAGGGGATGATAATAGATGCAAAAAACCATTATGAAGGAAACTGACACTGGCAACACCACCGATGTCGGTCGACAGTTGATCGACGTCGGTAGCTGGAAGGCAAGAAAAAGGCCAAAAATAGCCTTTTGTCCATTTTCCCAACTGCCGGGTCAGTAGGTCGAGGGAAAAATAGTCGAGAGGGGTTAAATGGGTGTGAGGATGGGGAATAGGTCATAAATGGGTCATGGGGGGATGAAGGGAATCCAAAGAAGGGCATCTTAGGGTGGTGAGGTGGCAAGGGAGAGAGAATTATTAACTTAAAATAAGATAATTATTTCAAATTAATAAGACATGGGTTAGGAGTGGTTAAGTGGACCAAAGGGGACTAAAGGGGGAGAAAGGACCAAGGGGTAGACACGATTTCAGTGTCTACATATAGAGCCCTTTACTATTTAGTAAATTAAACCTATAGTTTCCCAAATTTAGTAAAACACCTTCCAACTACAAAATCTAATTGCTATCTCATTACAAGATGATCAAAGTAGGTTGTGTTGCACTAAGTATGAGATAGAGGGGAATGATAGAAATAAATACCCTTAAAGGAATGTCCACACACTACTTATCATCTATAATGTTTGTTATGATTTTCATGATGTTCACAACTACCCCTTATTATAATGTGTTATTCAAGTTAGCACAACCATCTATTGTAAGTTATGCAACAACTACAGTCAAAACATAGCTAACTACTAAGTAATTAATGAAATTCACAAAAACATGGAGAGAGGTGCATAGTAGGCCACTAAAATAGATAGAGTGTAAGAAAACCAAGGAAATGAGGTTTATGGCCAACAAAATGTTGGCTATGGGAATTCAAGGAGTGTAAGGGGATGAGGTGGAAGATGAGGTGAAAGAAGATTCCCACTGTGATCATGCTACAAGTGTAGGTCAATTAAGAACTATCAGCATGATTTCCAAATGCATACAACACGTATTTATTATTGAGGATCACATTTGATTGATGAATTCCTTAACTTATACAAAATATAACCTAAGGCAAAATGGATGTTGATAGGGGTGCAAGGATGATCAGGCACAAGCCTAAAGATACAAAGTGGGATCTAAAGGCACAACTAGCATTCATAGACTAATCAAAGTGGAGGCAACCACACAAAGTAGGTTCACCACTTAGCCACCAACTACACCAACATAAGAATTATGCTTAGAATATGGCAAACCAAGTTACACCAAGTGCATCACACATCCTGAGCCAAAATTTGCACCCTAACCTAACCTGACACATCAAAAGGATGCCCTATAACAAGCTAAGAGCATAATACAAAAATTTTAGGGAAAAATACAACTAGCCATAGATCTAAAATTATAGGCTACCACCTTACACAAAAAACTAAATAGCTAAGAGGCTAAAGTATAGGAGATGATAGAGATCTTGTACCTCCTACAAATAGATGGGATGATCCCCCTACTAAAAAATTTGCTCTTAGAGCATGCAGGAAAAAAGCCAAGTGAATTTTTTGAGCCCTACATTATTTAAGTTGTTATGCTATATATAGAGAAGGTGTATGAAGTAAGGTATATTTAGAATGTATATTATGACTAAGAACTACTAGTAAATTCCACCATTGATGGTTAGCCCATCTATGAGGTTCTTATTAACACCAACATAGAGGTAAATATATTAACCAAGAACTCATGGGAGAATATGGGTAGGATAGCCTTGAGACCTTCTCCACATGTAATTTTCATGCCCAATAATACCTAAGCACAGATGATAGAAATTATGTAGGGCACTATTATAGATATTATGGACACCAAATTCCATGCTGACTTCAAGGTTATATATTTGGCTAAACAATATAACTACCCAATGATTCTAGGGAGACTTTGGTGCTATAAAAATAACGTATATATGAACTTCAAGAAGTGATACATGACCTTAAATAATATCAAGTAAAGAGTAGTGATCCCCCTTTCAAGTGACCAAAGATCCACTATATAGAGAGTATTAATCTAGAGGATGAGATCAACCATATTTATAACATCACAGTGCAAGGCATCAAGAATATCCATCTTTATAATAAAGGGGTGATTTCTTGGGAGGATGGTCAATCACCCTCAGACACCACTAATGTCACTTTCAACTAATGGGTTGAAGATGCATATGATATCACTGGTCATAGATACAACTTGGTCCAACAAAGGTACCAAAGCCCATGAAGACTAATTCGACCCAAATTGATTACACTTTAAAATAATGGATCCCTTGTTAGGAGAAGAAGTAAAAGAGGGTACTTTTCTTGAGATAAGGTAAGCTTGTAGTGTTCCAAAAATCTTAAGGGAGAAAACTAGTGGAAATGTATGTCAATAACCTTGAAGCATGCATCCTTAAAGAGATAGCCAGAATGGACACACTTGTGTACCCCTTGAGGAACACTACCACACATTGGTGGGAATCACAAAAGTATAATTTGATAACTTGGCCAGAGGTAAAGGTGGCCATGTGCACTATATTTTGGGTGAGTAATGATAATTTGTATATCTCAATGTATGCTGGTGACTCTAACCCCATGACACATGTGTGCCTATGCGAAGAGACATGGATTGACTATAGATTCACTACCCCAAAGAGTTTATGTGTTCACACATTTTAGAGGATTGTAAAGACATAGCCATGAGCATGGTAAATGGTCAATGAAACACTTTGAGAGATAACGAATTGAGAGGACCTTAAGGAATTTTTTTTCCATACCTTCTCCTTTTCCTCATAGAACTTGGAATTGGTTGAGCCATTGTAAGTAATTTTAAGGGTAGTGTTTGAGGACATTGAAATCTTCAAGGATCACTTGAAATACATGTTCAAATAAAAAGGATTGGCACTCCCAACCTTATTTTAGGAATAAATTATCAATAGTGAATCAATCAAGGAAGATGATGAAACTTGGAAGGAGTGCTACTAGAAAACACTAACCACTAGAAGAAATCTCATGTGCCAAGTAGATGATAGTACCCCTAGTGAAGAATATCCCACTTATCTTCATGTTGAGACAATAGAGGGAACTTGACAAGTCAAGGACTCACACCAGGAGAAGAATGAACCATAGCATACCCCACTAAAGATCATCAAAGTGGACATCAATGCAGAAGGAGAGCCAAAGATGGATACTATAGGTGCCTATTGGTTTGACATGGAGTTGGCATGAATCATAAACCTCCTAAAGGAATTCCAAGATTTATTCCCTAGGACTTATTATGATATGAAAGGCACCCACCCATGCCTTAGGAAAATGAGAATAAAGCTAATTGATGTCACAAACCCTATAAAAAATCATCCTTATAGGATGAATCCCAAAATTTGTGCCAAGGTCAAAATAGAGATCAATGATATGCTAAGTATAAGGGTCATTTACAATATTCAAGAGTTTGAATGGGTGATCTAAAAGGTAATAATCATTAATAAATATGGGTGGATTCACATCTACATTAATTATAGAATGTTGAATACTACCTATGTCAATAAGCCTTTCCCAAATTTGCTCATTGACAAAGTCCTATAAGGTGTCGTAGGCTACAAAATCTACAATTTCACTCATGGGTTCTCTAGTTACCACCAAGTTTAGATTGAGGAGGATGACAAGCCCAAAACAAACTTTATGAGTGAATGGAGTTATTTTGCTTAGAATGTGATGCCCTTCAGACTCAAGAATGTTCTAGTCATGTTTTCCAGAGTGGTGATCACTGCATTCAAATATTTCATCCATAGGTTCTTCAAAGTCTATATAGATTATTAGATGGTGTATGGCCTCCTCAAGGACCATTTTTATAACCTATACCTAATGTTTGAGAGTTGAAAGTAGCTTCAAATATTATTGAACCTAAAAAATTATGTCTTCACAACACCACCCTACTAGGACACATCAATTGTAAGGATGGTTTGTTCATCAATCCAATAAAGATTATCATCATCATTTAGTTATAAAATCCTTCCACATAGAAAGATGTTTGATCCTTTCTTGGCCACTATGGACATTAAAAAAAATATATAAGGAGTTATGGAAAGATTGTGGCATCATTAGAAGAGATTTTATGCAAGGATTGAATTATCTACTAGGGCAAAGCATAAGAAGATGCCTTCAAGACCCTAAATCTTAGATTAGATAGTGTGCCTATCTTATAGTTACCTAACTAGACAACATTTTTTCATGTCTATGTCAATTCTTTTAGATTTGTGATTGGTATAATCTTGGCACATCTTGGTGAAGGCAAAATGGATCATCCCATTTCCTTTGCCAGTAGAAAGTTGACCTTAATAGAGCATAATTATGCAACCATAAAGAATGAGGCACTTACCATGGTCTATTCCTTGTAAAACTTTAGAAAACATTTTTTGGTAACCCCATTTATATTTTAAATTAATCATGAGGCACTCAAGTACCTTTTAAATAAGACTATTTTACATGGGTGCATATGCAGATGTATATTTCTATTCCAAGAGTTCCATTTTTCTATTGTGATTAAGCTTGGAATATAGAACTTGGGGCTAGATCATTTGTCTTACATCAATTCAGGTGATGTAGTGGTGCCTATTAATGAAGACATGTCAAATTTAAAACTATACAAAGTAAAACACTTCCTTGAGTATTTGATGGAGATAACCACATTTCTAATGTTTGGAGTTTCACACTAGACTATGACAAATAAGGAGAAGAAATAGCTAGTAGTTCATGCTACCCTATTTCAAATCATCAATGGATTACTATATAAGATAATTAGAGATGAAGTGTTTTTCCAATGTGTATTGAATCATGAAAGAGACTTCATATTGCTATAGGTCCATGAAGGCATATTAGGAGGACATTGCATTAGAGACATAATGACAAGAAAAGTGATATAGTCAGGTTTGTGGTGGCCAAGCCTATTCCAAGATGCTAAGGACTATGCCAAGTCATATGCCATATGTTAGCACATAAGGAAGACTAAAAATCAAGATGAGATGTCCCTCATCCCCATTTTTGCCTAGGCATCATTTAAGAAATGAGCCATTTATTTTGTTGGATTGATAACTTTTATAGCATAATGCACAAGTGTAAGGTATATTCTGGTGACCATAGATTATTTCACCAAATGGGTTAAGGTTGTACCAACAAAATACTACACAAATACCATAGTTTTGCTTCATCTAGGAAAACATAATAAGATGATCTAGGTGCCCACTCAATCTGACTAGCAATAAGGGCACTCATTTTATCAATAAAATAGTCTACATCCTATTAGCTAAGTATATGGTCACACACCACAAAAAAACCCCTTATCATCCATAAATAAATGACATAGTTAAGGCATTTAACAAAATATTGAAAACATGCCTCATGGAGATATGCAATATTAGTCACAAAGATTAGGATGATTGAGTTTCGATAGTTTTATGGGTATATTGCATAACCTACAAGTACCTGAATAAAGTTACACCATTTTAACTCATTTCTATTATTAAGGTGATCCTATTGATGGAATTGTTAGTACTATCATTATGTATCACATGCATTGGTTAGTTGGATGACCAATAGTTACTAAATGAAAGGATAGAATACTTGGAGCACATAGATGAGACACGTGCCTAAACTAAGTGGAGCTAATAGATAAAAAAGGTTTACTAGAATCTCTAACATGATAAGCATATAAAGAAAAAAGTCTTAAAAAATAGAGTATTCATTTTAATCTATGAATCCAAGTAATTCAAACACCTAGGCAAATTGTATATAAGTTGGATGGGCCCCTATATCATCTAGCACATATTGTAGATAGGCACATGTAAGTTTCACACATTAACTACTAAAATTCCCCTAGGGTATTTCAATGGAAATAGGTTAAATCCATATTGGAAATAGGGTGGAAATTGTTCCATAAAAACATAAATTTCTTGGTCACTCATTGATTTGTGTTAAGACGAACAAAATAACATTTGGTGTAAGATAAACAATTTTATTTTATTTTATTTTTTGGGTAGTAGTGTAAAGAGTGTAGAAGTGGTGCTTTAAATCCCACTAAAAAAAACTATTGGAACTTCACTCTTAATTATAGTTGGGTGAGTCAAGCACTTACACCTTTTAAACACTTGAGGCTAGACACCTAAGTTATAAGTGAGTGAGGATTACCAATGTTAGACAAAGAATGTGAACTAGAACACCATGCATTAGATACTAGATGCATGGTGCTTTCAAACCCCAAAATAGA
The DNA here is from genome assembly GCA_037957365.1 of Torreya grandis. NCBI lineage: Eukaryota > Viridiplantae > Streptophyta > Pinopsida > Cupressales > Taxaceae > Torreya > Torreya grandis. Next base: position 145,753 of record JARHVA010002860.1, read on the forward strand.
CATTTATCTAGCCTTTCATGCATAAATTCAACCAAGTGAGTCAATCCCTTACACTTTATAAAGTGCATAAGGCCAGACATCTAAGTCGTGGGAACATGAAACTCACCAAACTCAAAGAGGAAGATGCACAAAATCTAGGTGCACAAGAGATAGATTCCAAGGCCATAAAGGTCCAAGGAAAAACTAATTTCATGCTTCCATACATAATTCTAGTCAAGCAAGTCAAACCCATTTGCTTTCTAATCACCTACGGTTTGAAACCTATGTTCTTAGGTGTAAAGAGGTTGCTAGACTTAGAATACATAGGAACCAAGTGAAGATACACAACATGATCATCCACAAGAGAAAAAGTGAAGACACATAATATGATCATGTGTAAGAGGACAAAAGAGGAAAATAAAGCATTAGAGGGCCAACATAAGGAATTTGTATGGGGTAGGATAGGCCAAGGAAAGATGAAGCATAAGAAACTAATCAAGATAAATAATCATGCTTGAAATATAAGCACATCAAGAAGATAAGATGGAACTGAGGAGGTTGAATCATGTAAATGAGATATGATGCACCTAGGTTACCATATTGAAAGGTCATGCCAAGAGAACTAAGTGTAGAAGGGGAATCATCATAGATAGATGACATCTACCTAGATTAGAGTGTGAAGTGATCATTTAAACCATAAGTCACTTAACTAAAATACCATTTATAAAATTAAATGCGGTGATAGTAGAGGCACAAAGATCTACATTAAATGAGTTGGTGGTAGAGGATTTTCATGGATTTTAAGGAATTTTATAGATTTCAATAAATATAGATGTTTCCATGCTATTAACACACCTAAATTATAGATGGTAGATGGAATTAGGGTATAAAATGTCACATGGTAGACTATTTTTGGTTACAAACTTTGTGTGAACTTAAGACATTGAGTAAACTAGAGTGATCCAGAGAGTTGAAGGATAGAAACCCTATTAGAGAAAGAATTTGAGCACCCTCAAGCACCCAAAGTGAATGATTATGAATCAAGATAAATTGTGCTCACATTGAGATTAGTGTAGAGAGGAATGATAAATAAATTTCTATAGAAACTAGTTGGCAAAAAAGTGAGTTACCAATAAGGGCACCATTAACAGACTACAAAGTTCTAAGGTCAAAGGTATAATCATAGATCTCATGACTGTGAAGTGTATTTAACCATTTGAGGCTTCAACAAACTTAATCTTATACACTTTAATACTACTAGGTTCAAGATGGGAAAGAATTATAAGATAATGGATTCACATTAACAATAACCAAAGTGAGCACATTTAGTGGTAGAAGTGGCCCCTACAAGAATAGTAACACCACCAATATAAGGATTCAGCATCACACAAGTCAACACTAAGGCATTGATAAAAATATATTATCAAGTAATTCCATTTCATATATAATTATTAGTAAGGGAAATTTAACAAATGAAGGAGTACAACCATCATACATCTATCCATGTGTAAGACCTAGCATCAAATTAGATGGTTAATATAGGGAGAAAGATAAAATAGGGTGCAACATTATTTGATGTCTCCATTCAAGATAGATTAATAGCCTCTAGTATAACCCAAATGTATGAGTTACCATGATTTAGAAAGATATAAGAACTCATTCAATTACTTTTATCATTCATCCATGGTGATCACATATACTTTACATGGAGGAGCATGAGGATATCAAAATGCCTCATAATAAGGATAAATAGGCTCCTAGATGCTAGAAAAGATATCCATGAGATGATGAGTGATGATGAAGAGGTGGAGCACATGGAAAAGCTTTTGAGTTATTTCAAGGGAGATTTACATTCCCCATCAAAGATTATTAGGACCCTAAAATGAGGGTGGCATCATGCCTCTTAAGATTGAAAATTTTCCTTGATGGTTTATGGATTGATGTCACAAAAGCTTACCTTTGTGTTGTCTATCATATGATGCAAAGCATAAAATTTAACATTGCTAAATTTATTGATGAATAATTTGTAAATAATGCATTAGAATTCCATATGACAAAGGGGACATTTAGGTGGGGGTCCATTCTTATTATAGTGGTCATGGAGGAAATCAAGATATTGGACAAGGATGAGGACAATCAATAGGTTTTTCTAGAACACAATAACTCCCTAACATAGAAATATAAGGACTTCACTTACCCTAGCTCATTCAATGTAAAATATAAAACTCTCATGATGGGGTGGTGTGATAAGTATATAGAGGCATTTGGAATATAGTGGTGCATCCCCTAAGAGCTCCCTAAAGCATGTATGGGATGATAACCTTTGTTGTTATGAATTTTTGTGTATTCCACCTAATGCTAGTCAATGGTAATAAGTCCAATTGGTTAAAGCTCCCATATAATTTTTTGGCCAAGTATTTTATGGATGCACTCAGCAGTATCCCTAATGCATAATAATTAAATATATTAGTGAGGAAAATAGACATGGAAAGGTATAGGTTATGGTGCCAATTCATATACCTAGATGGAAAAGCAATAAGGGATGAAGAGGATGCTTTGGATAACATCAACATCTAACATCTTCAAGAATTAACCATACTCAGGCACATCCATAGAATATACTATGAGATGAATCCAAGGAGAAAGGGCCATAATACCAAATATATTGATGACCCTCCCATCAAGATTGATGATGAAGGAACACTGGCACTAGCTAAAAAAATAATTCTCCCAAGAAGAACAAAGGGGAGACACTTGAGGAAATAGAGGAATGCATCAAGTTTAAAATTGCCTCTAGAAATGAAGCCTCTCCATTAGACTAGATAAATAAGAACATTAATTTCATGCCAATGACTTCTCCTATCTCAAAGGAGAAGCAAAAGAAGACAAAGTTTCCATCTGTGATGCCCACCATCACCCTGATTGACATAGAGGCATAAGAATAATTAGAGGAGGTAGAGTTGGGAAAGGGTGTGTACATTGTGCTTGAGGAAGACTCCTCATCTAGAGTTTAAGCTCCCCCACCACCCCAAAGTTAATAATCAAGGTATGAAAAATCATAGAGTAGGCTTGGCCTTAAGTATGCAAACATTTAGAAGCCATGGGAGTTTTAAAAGAGGAAAGAATATATGAGGAAGGGTATAATGATGGAATAAGGGATTGAGAGAGCCAAGGAAAAAAAGTGCATGGAAAAATGAGAATTAGAGGAATATCCCAATGTGATGGAAATACATGAGTCTCTCTAGGGTGACACTGATGTCATGCTTGGAGAAGTAGGACCATCGAGTGCACCAATTGAATAAGTCACAACATAGCCTTTGCAAGATGAAAAGGAGTTGAGGTAAAAATTAGAGAAGATGGGCCTTGATCAAGATCATATTGAAGCATCATTTGATTTGCATCACAAAAGAGATACCATGATGGAAAATGGCATGACCCAACTAGAAATTGACAAAGTTGAGGTCGAGGAGATAATGGCCAATGAGGAGAGAACCAATAAGATCATGAAGAAGAGGAAGGTGGAAATAAAGAAGGCCCAAAATTAGAAGGCCAAGAAAGAGGAAGAAGAGAAGAGGGTTTACACATACACAAAACCCATAAAATCCAAAGTAGTAAAAGTGCCCAATGCTCACACCAGTCCAATATAGGAAGCTATAAAATAGGCATGCCCTAGTACTGAAGGGGAACTTAGAGATAAATAAGGATATTTTGGTGCCTCAAAGGAAAAAATAGAGAAGGAAAGGAAAAATCAGGTTGGTGCTAAGAAGGAACCTAATGACGTTTTCTCTAAGGAGCCATAAGAAGAAGTAGATGAAGGGGAAAATTCTAAATGAGAAGAACCTCTATAGGAAAGAGAAGAAGAAGAAGGAACCAAAGAGGGAAGTATCACCAATGAAGAGGAGTAAGAGTAGGTGGAATTGACCATTATAAAATAAGATTTTGATCCAAGCTATAGGGGAAAGGTGCAAAAGGTGTACACCTAAGATGAGGACTTTTACATGTTGGAGTACATGCCCTCGACATATAAAATAGTTTTGATGTGCCACCAAATGTCCTTTACACTTGATTTCTACATGGATGAACCTCAATTTGAGGTGCTATTCAAAGTGATATGAAGTGATGAAAACCTAAGAGAGGGGCATGACTACCGACTTGTTAACCCTCGAGATATGAACATAGTAAGGTCAACTAATGCCCTCCTTAAAATAGCCTCTGAGGTAGTGAAAAATAACATAGTTAATGATTTCCATGCCAAAAAATTGAAAGATATAGTGTTGAAGGCATAGGACAAATGTAACACCATAAATCTTAATTTCTAGTAGTTGACCAAGAATGTGAAAGAGTAGATCCATCCCTTTTGGATGGTGTTGACACTTTTAATCTTTCAAAAGTAGATAAGGTGTGTGCACTAGTAGAAAAGATGCTCCCTCAGATGAAGTTAGTGATAAAAGAGAAAGAATACCCTTGTGAAACCATAAAGAAAGTGCTAAAAAAAATAAAAATGAGGTCAAAGACCTCTTTTCAAGGCTAGAAGAGTGTACAAATGATGCCAATGTCATCATTTACAAATTTTTCACCCAAGCATCAATCATTAATGCACACCTCCAAAATAAAAAGGGGGAGAAGGATGCATTGATGAAGCAAACATTCACTATTAGTAGAGGATAATCACATGAAGATAATGGTGTAGGTTAACACTTTGAGTGCCCAGCTAAAGATCTATGAGCAAGACCTAAAATAACATTTTTGTGCCTTCTAGACAATGGTGAGTGAGCAGGGAACCATACTATATGGTAGGGTCCAAAAACTAAAGGAAAGGCTAGAGGCCCCCTAAAAATAACTATAAAAGACAAATGTGATCATGATCAAGGATACCTCTATAGAGATTGAAATGCCATTGAATAAATCAAGCTTGTAATCTAGGGCTTTGGTGACTTCAAGGTAGAACTACAATAGAGTGCACCTAAATTTTGTGCAACTAGGGTGCTAGAAGGATAATACAAGGGTGGACTAACCTTTTTGTATGGGGTAAGTTTGGGCCTTGTTTCATGTTAAGTAGTGAATCTATACTAAATTATCAAATACCTAGGCATGAGGAAATCATAGAGATAATTGCTATTTTATCTTCTAGCATCACTAGTTGGCTAGCAACATGAAGAAGTGGGTGCATAGGATAACAACCAAACATTAAAGATAATTGGCTAATTTTGAATCAATAAACAAGGGGAAGTTCATGTAAATGACAATGATAGACAATTAAACAAAAGTGTAGTGGAGGTGGTAAGATGTGTACCCCCAATGCTAGCTCAATAATTAGCATGCTCCATTCCCCATGATCCTAAGATGCTCTAAAGCCTATAAAAGGAATTTGAGTTTGGTTGAAGAGGTGGGGGATTAATAAAGTAGTGAGGATATAGAAAAATAATGTTGGATAGTTATATTTAGCTATAGGATTTAATATGGGATTCTTGTTAATGCTCCCCTTTGTAATGTCCAAGCTCTCATGTGAGCTTGGGCCTTAGTAGTTTATTATGAATCTTTGCTCAATTTATATGGACTATGTATGTAATGTTGTTTAACTTATTTATTGAATAATTATTTGCACAAATGGACAATAGACTAATTTTTTAAGTCTTTTAATGTTTAGTGATTACATGCTTTATTCTATCAAATGTATATTGATTTTTCACAAGTTTTTAACCTAGCTCATTTATGGCAGGCCTGTAACTAGTAATGAATATTGTACTTATTATAGGAAATGTCTAACTATGGTTGAGACCCTATGCCCCCAATTTTACCCACACCTAAATCCAAGACCATGCCTAAGTTCCTTAACTTGACACCCAATTGGCCCTTAAGTGCCTAAATTCCATTGAACCCATGAGACCAAGGCTTGCACCCATAAGTACACAACCATCATTGCACTAACCTAAGCCCTTGAAGAATAGAGTTGTGCCATGGCAAAACTATCCCAACATAGACCTAAATCCCTTTTATGCTATGCTTTGAGTGAGAACATAAGTCTTACATCTTATGTATATTTATTCTAGTGCAACCAAGTGCTAAATGTTGAGTGCTATAGGAATAGTCTAGGCCTATGCCCTTCTAGAATAAGCCTAAATACGACCTCGATGGCTAGGTAGTGCATGACTAGGCCCTTGACCGAATCACTTCCTTTTCTAAAATAATCCTATTGAATCCATACCATAATCCATTCAAGTAAAAAAAAGGATGATCAATCTCATCCTAGAACCACTCATCCAAAAAGAAGTAGAGAAACTATTAAACACTAAGATAGTGTTCCCTATTAGAAACTCAACTTAGGTTTCCAAGTTGGTTCTAGTCAGGAAAAAGAGTGGGGAAATTAGATTATGTGTTAAATTTAGGAACTTGAATAGGGCTTATAATAAATATAACTACCCTCTACCTTCCTTAGTTAAGGTGACCCATATCATAAGTGATTTTAGAATGATGTCATTCTTGGACCTTTTTTTAGGATATAACTAGATGTTGGTAGAATTTGAAAATAAGATGAAGACTACATTTACCATAAATTCAGGTACTTATGTGTAAAAGATGATATATTTTGGCCTAATTAACATAGGATCTACCTTTTAGCAGGCCATGGATAATTAATTTCAAGGGCTAATATGTAAATGCATAATCATCTATATGGATGACCTCATTATTTTTTGAAAGAAAAAAATTGGTCATGTAGGCCATATACACTCAATATTCAATAGATGTAGAAGGTTTAGCATCTCACTAAGATTGAAAAGAGAATATTTGGTGTTATTAAAGGCAAATTTTTTGGGTACATCATCACCAAGGAGGGATAACCATTGATCTAAGTCAATTTCAAGGGATTTATAAGATTGCATTCCCAAACATTAAGAAAGAGCTCAAGCTCTTATTTGGAACAATAAATTTTTTGAGGAAGTTTATCTTAGGTTTTGCATAAATTATTAGACCTATGAATGTAATGCTTAAGAAAGACACCAAATTAGAATGGATGTTAGAGGTCCAAAAGTATTTTCAAGACATCAATGATGCCATATCTTAGGCTCCAATGTTAATAATTTTAGACTTCAATAAGGACCTTTTCTTATATATATATATATATATTTAAAACACACAATTTCTACCTTGCTTACCCAAAATAAGGATGAAAGAGAAAATCCTATCACATTCATGAGCATGATTTAAAAAGAAGTAGAGCTCAATTACTCTATGATAGATAGTCAAATCTTGATCTTATCAAAGTGGTAAAGAAATTTAGGGATTACATATTTATAAATAAGACTATCACTATTGTGAGAGACATTTTTGTCAAGCCCACTTTGGGATAGGACAAATTTGGAGAGCACAAAATAAAATGGGTGAAAAAATTATAGGAGTTTGACATAGAAATCAAGCCTATCAAAAATTTTAGAGGACAAGGCATCATTTAGTTTATGATTGATCTTGACCCATGCATCACCATTGAGGAGGTCTATGAGACCTAGGTATCTAGAGGATATTGGTATGTTGATATCATTCAATATTTAATCATTGGTACTTGTCCCCCAAAACTTAGTACAAAATAAAAAAGAGCCTTGAGGCTCAAATTTTATCATTGCATGATCAAAAAAGGGATTCTTTACAAAATAAATTATGAAGACATCTGCCTAAGATGCATATCATGAGAAGAAGGTCAAGATATCTTGGAGAACCTACACCAAAATATAGGTAGTGATCATCCATTGGAAACACCATAGAACATAATATTTTTAGAATGGGCTACTATTGTCTAATAATATTTAAAAATGCACATGCCCATGTAATAACATTTCATGAATGTTAAGTGCTAGTAAAGAGAGAAGTACATGAAGCAATGCCATTATAAATTTTTTTAAAGAAAGGCCATTTTATTAGTGAGGCTTAGATTTCAATGGTGTCATCAACTTAAATTCTTTATTTGGCCATAAATTTATGCTCACAATCATAAATTACTATGTTAGATAGACTAAAGTAGTGGATACAAAACATACTAGAGCATAGGAAATAATCATTTTTATTTATGAAAACATCACAACTAGGTTTGATACCCCCATTTACTTAGTTTGTGACAATGTGAAAACATTCCAATAATTTGATTTAACTGAATGGGTCCATGAAAACCAAATTACCGTTAGGTCATCTTCACATCATTATCCATAAGGAAATGGATTGGGTGATTCAAAAAATAAGATATTGATTGCTGTCATAAAAAATTCAACTATAGATAAACCTAGAGAGTAGCATCATATACTAAAATATGTGTTATGGGCATATTGAACAAGATATAAGTAGGACCTCAAAGCTTCACCTTACCTACTACTATATGGATGAAAACTAGTATTATAAATTATGCTCAAGTTGCTAACATATAAATTCATGTAGGAGTACATGGAACCATGTGATAAAGTGGAGTTTTGATTATTAGATATAATAAAAGTGGAAGATTCAAGGACTGAAGCCTTGAATAATTTCAATAAACATTAGGACCTAGTCAAAAGGTGGTTTAATTTAAAAACAAATTTTAAAGTATTCAAAATATATAATTTAGTGTAACTATGGGATAAATCCCATGAAGAAAAAGGACATCATGATAAGTTTACTCCCTTAAGGATCAGACCTTACCAAATATCAAAGATTTTGTGTAACAATGTTTTCCATTTAAGGGACCTCCAAGATAATGAACTGGCATATCCAATTAATGAGTAGTTTTTAAATCACTAATTCATGGTTAAACCATTAAGACATGTCCTTGAGTAAGAACACTTTTTGTGGTAGAGGTTATATTAGGTTAGATTCACTACTTTTATAGTTAGATTTCTTGTTTTCTATCATTTGTTTTTGTTAGAGCAGTTTTATGCTTTCTAGATTAGCCTTTCTTATTTTCAACATTTTTCTTTCCTTTAGTTTAGTTTCTTATTTTATAGATTAAATGTATTTATTTTATGACAATTAGATTGACTTCTCCTATTATGACCAAGCTAATATCCAATTCACTCGACTCTCATGCATGATTGAATTAATATGTTGAATCTATGAGGAAGGTCCCAAAAGAAACAAAAAGTGTGGGAAGAACATAAACTAAAGCACACAAACTCATTTTTTTGTAGGTTTTACACCTTCGTATCTAATATTTTCAAAATTTAGGTATGCAAAAAAAAATTAACCATGGTTATATCACAATTGAATACTTATATCAGGTATGTAAAAACTTCTTTCATTACTCCATAAAAATTTAGAAAGTTTTATAATTTATTTGGATTGAATACATTTCTCATGTTAATACTTATTTAAGGTAATAACCATTGATACAGATATAGCTGGCATGGAGATGTTGATAAATCAAGCTTTCACATACATTAGCTCATAATGGTTACTGACTTCCTTCTACTCATATTCTAAAAAAAAGAGGACCAATGCATCCTAAAGAGTGATTAATAAAACAAAAATAAAATATAAAGGTGATGAAAAACTCACATGATGAAATAAGATCAATGTATCATGGATCATGTAAATGTATGGGGGAAGAAATAGAGGAGGGATCAAAGGTATCTTTATCAGAGCCATGGATTCCTAGTTGGTAGTAGAGCAATGTATAGGCCTCCCCAGTTTTAATATGCTTCAAATAAACCAAAATGAAACCTACATTTTATTCCAAGTCCTTGCTAAAACCCTCAATACAATGGTAAAATAAAATAACTTCATCACACAAAAATTCAAGGTATGAGCAAGGATAGTATGTTGCATGAAGTATTGGGAGTCTCTTTCATGTTTTTGATTCAATTATTATTTTATAGTATGATTCATGTTGATTTGTAATTTCTTACCAAAAATTATGGGGTCTTGAATACTCGATAATATTCCCCATTGAGTCACCATTTATTATAATCAACACACCTGATTCTTAACTTTTCTAATAGGGACCCAATGTAGTCTAAAAATATGAGGTTTGTTTTAAAAATTCACACATAGATAGGCTCAAATCTTTAAAAAAAATCTTATGTTCACATGGGTGATTTTTTTTAAGGTATGTTAATCATGAATAAAACATAATGAGCATCCCCCCATTACCTAGGTTTTTACTTTTTTGACTTATTCAGACTAACCTATTAATGGTCTTTGATAATTTTTCATAAATACAATTTATATATATATGTACATGAAATACAAAACTAAAATCCTATGTTTTGAACTTTACATATTTTTCACTTCACAAGTTTTTCATTTCATGTATTTTTGTGCTTCAAAATTTTTGCTCTTTAGGAAGTTAATCTTTAGAAAATTTATTTTTTAGAATCCCTAGTTTTCATAGGTTTTGTACTTTAGTATTTTTATTATTAACATCTTTTTTATTCATTAAAAGTGTTTGTCAGACTTTTTACTCAAAAATTTGGTTCAAAACTTGTGTTTGTTAGAACTTTTGTGCATTGCCAAACTGGTTGTTTTTAAGTTTTGTCTATGGAATCTTTGAGCTTCCAGTTTTTTAAAAAATTATTTAGGAAATTTTATTCTCAAATTTTGTCCATAATACTTTCTCTTAGAAAATTTCATTTTCACATTTTTTGCATCTAAGACATCATGAGATATGGCTAGCCTAGTTTCAACAAAAGTACCAACACCTAAATTTTGAAGGCACACCATATGGCACACCTAATTTTTCATGTAATTGATGACAAGGTGACACTTATCCAAGGATATAGTGTAGAATTCCTCTATATGTATAGAAAGTCTATGTGGCATACATGTCAAAGTAAAATATAAAAAATTGAATTAAATGAGTAAATAAAACTTGGAGACATTGGAAATTAATGGTACATGAACTAAAATTAAAGTATTATAGTAAAATCCATAAAAGTGAACTCAAAAGAGACATTGTGCCTATTAATTGCTAACAAGCTCGAGTGACTTTATGCTACAAAGAGAATTTGAAGCCCTAGATATCTATGTTTAGTTTTAAACTAATTCCATTAAGAAATAAAATAGTTGAATCAAATATGAAGTTACTTGATCAAAAATATTAAGAATGACATCATCATTTAAGGTGTTTAGAGGAGTATTAATACCATAAAATTTCTTTATCAAGGACTCTAAAGAATATACAGACATTATATTTGATGCAATTATGTTCAAAGATGAATACACTATTTACACATCTTATAGGATGTAATAGAGAATATATACCCACTCACACAAGGATAATATAATGATCATGTAGAAACAATTCGTAGTGGACTTAACACCATTAAATCACCAAAAACTAGACTTTATATCATCCAAGATAGAAATGATGCCCTATATCAATCTACTTTAGGTATTTATCATAAGGAAGGTGACTGGTGATTTTATACACCACCTAAACCATAAAATAGTTATCACCTACATCTCATGGGATTATTTCTAAAGATACATGTGACTACCCATCATAGATGCCACATTTGATGGACATAAAGTTGAATTTTAGAAAAAAAAAGCATAGTCAATAATATATTAAGTAAATGATTTAATCCCAGAGAGCTGGTCACCCTCAAGGCCATATAATCCATACGAATAACCAAATTTAGTATGAAAATCCACATTGAGATGGCCCTAGTAAATAGATTGTATGGTTATAACAACATGCATTTCCTCTACTAGGAATGGGTACCATTGTTGGACCTATTGATGACATTAGAGCCCACTTTCACACTAGGAGAGATAATCAATGACAAACTCTAAGAATAGATGTTAAATAAGGATAAAATACCCATGGGAAACCATTTCAACATGATGTAATATCTATTTGATGTAATCATGACCACCATTTATGTCCATAATGGAGAATTCTAGATTCTAGCCCTAGACTACATCAAGAATCAAGTATGTGACTTTTACTCATTCCTCTAAATCTATTAATACATGAGGAATATCATAATAATAGATGAGAATGTCTATCCCCAAGTGTGAATGTAAATTCAAGAACCCGTAGATCAACTATTAGAAAGCATCAAGAAGACACTCTGGCCAATTAGGGATTATTGTTTATACCTAGACTATATTATAATCATGGTGAAGGGACATAAGGTTACCCTTTTATGTCAACATAAATATTTCCTAGATAAATTGGTAGAGAAGTAAATAACTTATCAACTATGGTGGAGTATATATGAAAACATAAATAATAAATATAAGGGCGTATTCCATAGGTCTTCCTTGATGATTGGCCAAATGTACTACACCAATAGGAAGCATTTATGGGAAGTTGGAAAAACTATATAATTTTACTCATTGGCATCCTTGCCACATAAATATTAGGATCCTCATGGCCTTGTATAAAAGAATATCTCAGGCCTAAGAATCCCCTACAAGAACAAACCATATGAGCATGACTTTATTTTTATGAATGTAAAGGATGATGTTGAGATGGTGTAAAGGGCACATGTACTGAATTGATGAAATATCATTTAATATCTACAAAGGGATCCCTCCATTAGAATTGTAGAGGCACATACTAGTATTCCACCTCATGATGTATGGGAAACCAAAGACTACTAGACCTATTATCCTGCTTAATAACCATTGTACCAAGGAACATCATCCAAACCACCACCCATTGTGATGATAAATGTGAACTAGGAGAAGGGTGTGGAAGAAACACATAGTATGTCAAGTTCTTTACAAGAAGGGCCTTTCCAAGCTTCACCACTAATTGTAATGAAGTTTGTTAAACAAGAGAAAAATGTGGAGGAAATTCACATGTTATAAATTGTTTAGAAATAAAATAAGAACTAATTAGAATTGATTCCTATGAATCTAAGGATACAGTCTCCCCATTGTTTGCTTGGTTCTTGTTACTATAATCATAGACTTTGTACATTCCACCACTTAAGAGACTCTTCCCTTGGTTGAAAAGATAATAATATATTACAAGGTAAAACTAAGATCCCCTAGGGACCATATTCTATTAGAATAGTCTCATAAAAGTTCAACTATGGAGGCACATCAAAATATTTTGAGCCTGAGGATGAAGAAATATACATGGTTAAATTTCTAAGCCTCCAAGGGATAAAAGGAAAAACTCCACTTAAGGCTAGAGGATCAGATGAGGTCACTTCTACCATAGCCACTAATCTATTTATTTCCTCAATTGTTATGGTTTATTCAATCCATATGGTTCCTATTATCTCCTATGTTCATATTGTCTCCTCTTTTCCTATGGTTTCTTTAGTTTCCATTGTTACAATTTTTCCTAGTAGTATTGTGGTTTCTTCATATCCAATTATTTTTAGCACTATTTTTATTTGTTTATCCCCTTTAGTTTCCACTTCTCATGTTTCTACTTTAGTTACTACTCACATAATTATTTCTAAGACTAAGAAAGTCCATTTTAACAAAATAGTGGGAGCCCTAGAAAGTGCTCAGCTTCATATGTCTTCCACTTAGTAAGGATTGCGCATGCCTTCTCATAGTACTACTCAAGCCACTTATATTGATTCATTTTAGAGATCTAGTAAGAATAAGGACACTTAAATAGTGCATCTTATGCCTTAATTTGGTAATGTGGACCACTTTAAAATCATCTTCCCTTCTTTACCAGAACCACTACATGTAGAGACCTTAAGACAATCTTTTAATGATCATTTCTTAGAGGCTTCCTCCCAAGACACTCAGCTAGTGGATGTTACACATTTGGTGATTTCAAAATGGGAAATAGACTTAGAGGCCCAAGTTACACAAAAACCAAATATAGTGATTAAAAAAATACCCACTATAAACTCCATATTTGATAAATCCACAATGACTATCCAAAGGGTTGGGAGAGGAAGATCCAAGATGAATATGGAAGTAGTGTGATTTTGGAAGGAAGGCAAGATGTTTCCTCTTTATCTAAGAGAAATAATATGAGGCTTGGAAAGTGTCCATAAAATGAGGATTTTAAATCATATCTTTAAGAAAATATAAATGCTTAGTTGGTGATTCATGTGATCACTAAATAAGCTAGGAAATAGCTAAAATATAATCTAGATCAGGTATAAGAGCATAAATAGATAGTAAAAGTTCTCAAGGTAATTGAAGGTGAATTTCAAATGTAGCTCTTAGATTATATAATATCTTGAACACTATCAATTCAATGAGATTCAAATTATCTCCTCATATTTTTGAAACTTATAAATTTTTACATTATTTAAAAGATGATGAGAATAAACTAAATTTACTTGTATTATAAACCACCATTAAGGATTTTGGCCATTCAAATTTTATAACACCACTAGAAGAAACCAATACTCTAAATTTGATGGTCATTAGGACATAAAAAGTTTGAGATTGGGTATCAATCACACAAGCCTTGATTTTGAAACTAGCAGAGCATGAAAAGTAGGTGTTACAAGTTTTGGATGAGCTAAAGCTATCATAGGCCCAATATCCCTTAGGTAAGCTAATAAGCAGGTCCAATTTTGAGAAAATACTATAGTAAAAATATAAAAATTTTAAGAAAAGTCTTTAGGGTTTCATGCTATAGGAAATTGAACAATAATTAGGATTTTCTTGGAAGAAATTTACAGACATAAAAAATTTGAGTGGAGTTCAGAGCCACCAAGACTGAGAATGCATGCTTATTGGTACAAGTCACCAAAATACATAGGCCCTCTCTTTTGAATATGGATATATTCAAGTTTCAACATAGTGTTAGGTACATGCATTACCAAGAACTAGAAGAAAATAAATAGGCTATGGTTAGATCATCCAGTTCAACTCCACCATCTAGTTCAATCCCTCTGACTATTACAAGTTCAACTATGAAGGACCTAGCATATAGTAAATATTAGTTTTATTAGGTTATTTTTATATGGGTTTTGAATGTAAATTGGAAAATGGAATTAAGAAATGTAATAATTAACTAAATAATCTTGTAAACATGCACACATTGTATGGTTTTGTAAGAATTAATCTTATTTCAAAGACATAGTTTTGACTAGTTTAAATATGCATGCAAAATTTATAATAGTTAGAAATCTCATTATTTTTATCATTATCATGTAATTTAGAGTTTTCATGGATTTAGAGGATGAGGTGACCCCTCCACATATATATTTATATTATAATCCTCTATTTTTCAAAGAGATGGATAATGATTGTAAATTTTATCAATATAGGAAGAGTTATTTTGATTGTCATACAATTATGTTGATGCCTTTTTTTCAATTCTATGTAACTAGTTGCATTTGGTTTCCTAGTTGGTTGATTTAGTAATTCAAAGTGTGAAAAATCTACTTATAATTAATTGGTATTAGTGGTGTTTTCTAGTATAATATGTAAAATATCTTTTAGATTATTAACATACATCATTTATCTTATACAATTAGGTTGACTATTTCATTTATCTAAGTGTGTAGAAGCGTTTACCATGGTATAGTTTTCTAGGAGTGAGAAATATATTCCTTCATTTGATCTAATCTATAATATTTTTATCAAGGGTGCACAACATTAACTCTAAATAGGAGTAACATTTACCTAAGATCTCAAAGTTTGGTATATTAACTTTTCTTTTGAATCCTTAACTATGTTTGTATGTGTGTGAACAACAATTATTGTCTAGAATCATTGATTTAAAAACACTTATCCACAAAGAGACTAGCATATAAGTAATCTTCTTTCACACATTCTTCTTGTTTCTCTACCTTTCCCCCCTTTTTTGGGTGTTTTATGTATACCCACTAGAATAAATTCCATCGATACATAAAAATTAGGATTAAATTTATTTTAGGTTTCAATAATCCATTCCAACCTATTAATAACTTGCATTCTCATCATGTCCTTTTATTACATAGTTTTTAAACCCATACCTACAACTCATGCCCTAGAGTGGGTTTTATGTCCATTGAGATCATAAAACATTAGATCTTACCTCATTATATCTATGGTGTGCATCAAAAGCACATCAATATATCCTATTATCAATTCAAGGCCTATTTTATATTATCTAATTAGATCATTTATCCAATGCAAAACACATGGTTGAGTCATACATATCTCATACCACTCCTATTCAATCAATCTAAAAAAATTGCACACACTTGTCAGGAAGCAATATATCATTGACAATCACCATCAAAATCACCACCTCACTGGGCATTAAGGCCTATGCTTGTGGTGGAGGATCCAATGCATGTCTATGTCATATTATTATTTCTCCAATACCACCCATACTAGGGATGACATATGGAACAATAGCTAGATCCTCTAGGGTATCAATACAAATGGCCCCATCCTATATCATAATGTTGGAAATACCTATCAAGTCCTCTAACATAGATAGCTTATTGTGTTATATGCATTAAATCTTTGGTCCCTAAATAAAAAGCCATTGAATTCTCCATACATATTCTAAGGTCACCATAACATTGCCTATGAATAATGAAATGTTAATGTCTTATAGTGCCAATACTCAACAAATGCTAATAAATATGCCATGTTGGCTCAAATGACTAGCACATTTTCCATGTATATAATCCCCACTATCTCTAGTAATGACACCAAATAATTGATCATGACACCAAGATGGTGTATCAATATTTACCACCAATCACACACTATAAAAACCTCTACTTGTTCCTACATATCAAAAATCATAACCAAATCACTTCATTCATCTATCTATATTATTCTAGCTGATCCATATTACCACTTTCTTGTACTCTTAGAATTAGCATTTTATCCTTCTATCCTATTTATTTTTTTCATCTACTTTCCCTAGTTTTCATTTGGGTAATACTTCCATTTTATTAGTAATCTCATTGTTTGACTAGGCATTCCCACTATTTGGTAGGTTATTCTCACTATTCTCTCTAAATTGTTTTGCATCTTCACCATTTCTCGATAATTTCACCATTTAAAGAACCATTTCATTGATTTTGGAGTAATTTCATTGATTCTAGAACATGTATAAATTTCAAATATAAATTATAAAAAGTTAAATTCATTGATTATCAAGTCAAATTTATTAATTCTATAGTAATTTTGTCGATTTTATAACCTACACAAAATAGATAGAAAGTATAAAAGGGTGAATTTTCTTATTAGTAGGTCAAATTCATTAATTGGTAGGGAAATTTTGTCAATTTGAAACCTATGCACAAAATAAAATATAAAGTTTGAAAGGGTGAATTCACCAATTAATAGATCTAATTCACTAATAGGTAGGGCAACTTCACTTATTTAGGATTAAATCACTGTTTAGTAGGTTGAATTCAATGATTTCACTTGAAGTGAAGATTAAGAATTTTATAAAGAAAAAAGGTGAATCAAAATATATATTAGGTTTATTATGATGTTTAGAATAATGTTAATGGTATAAAATAATTCATGGGGTGTGTTGGGTCTCATTGGGTATGCCAAATGTAAACATATAGATACAAAATATGTTAGTTCATTTTTTAGTGATTAAAAACAAGAACAAACTTAAAAAACATAACATCTCAAGTGTGATCCTTTGATTGGGTAAGACTTGAAGTAGAAAAAAATGAATTATAAATCTAAAAAATACACTTTGGCCTTCCATTTGGATGTTACCTTTGAAGCCATATCATATAAATGTTTGTGCCTAGATGTAGAGCTCAAATTCTTTAGCAATTTCATGGTTCAAGAGATATCAACACTTCTCCAAGCATTATCTAGTATGGTTTTTTGATCAATTAGAAGAGAATAGGTGAATTTTTTTTGAATATTTTCTAAAAACTATGGCACCCCTTATATTTTTTAGAGGTACAATCACTGAGAGGGGGTGGTTGAATCAGCAAGCCCAAATAATCCAATTTCAATTTCAATCACTTTCAAATTCTTAATAAATTACCATTAACATTTATTTTATTGTTATAGGAAAATTTAAATTTAATTCTTAAATAATAAGGGTCTATAATATGGGAAAAATTTTGATTAAATATATTGAAGAATAGGTTTATATAAATTTTATCAAATTAACTTGCATAAGGGAGAAGAATACTTATCTAAGAAAATATGATAAGTCAGATGAGTCAAGGTTTTAGAATTTACACATAGGGTTGAGACACTATCTGGAATCTAAATCTATCTTTCATTTTTTTATTGGATAGGAGCATAAAAAACAAGGCACCCTAGTGTCTAGTGCTATAGTAATTTCTTGGTTTTTTTTGTCTTGAGGCTAAAAACTTTCTAGGTTCTGTTCGTTTGCTTAGTATAACCTTGTATAGCAAACTTCAAGTCTTGGGAATCACCACAGCTTGTTGTAGGTATATTTAAATCTTTAGTACCTATATTTTTCTACACACATGGAACAAAAAATAGATCAAAATCAAAAAGGGGTAAAATTGGGTTAGGGGAAGAATGATTGCATAATCAAGAACCCTAACTATTGTAATTATTGCCTACATTAACCCTTAAGCTAGGGTTTTAGATTTGATGTAGTTCTCCCTTAGGGAACATGAATAATCAACATGCATGATTGATGCAATAATTAATTTTTCCTAGGCCCTTCCTTGATCAAGCATTCAAATCTATGTGTGATGTAGAGAAACTGAGCTATACTTTTAATTTATTTTGTTATGTCTAATGTGCCAAAAAAGTTAGTCTTGGATATATAATGCCTTATGCAATCCTTTATATAGGAGACTCATTATTTAAAATTTAGGAGCTTTATTCACATTTGTCTTGACATTTGGAAACTTAGGGATGAAGAAAATAAAAAGGATAAGACTCATCTTATAGAAGAAAATGATTGTTAGAACCAAGTTTACACTTGGACAATAGCACCAAAAATTGGACACCTTGGGTTTCAGTGCTGTAGTCCTATTTGTGTGATGTTGTATAGGGGGTATGGGACCTAGGGGGTAGATTTGGGCCTTTAAGAGCTACTTGGGTTTGAGAGGGTTAAATTCAAAAAGCTATGAATGACTAGGTATAAGTAAAGAGATATCTAGGGAATGAAGTAAGACCAAGACAAGTCAGGCAAAGAGACATCACTAGATGTGAACAAAATCTCATATTCTCTAGTTGGAGTCTCTTATGAAAGGAGTATGAAAAGACATGATATGTGTGGTTACTTGACCAATTTAGGGTGTATATATTTTGTCCCTTTTAATGCACTAGAGTAAAAGAAAGAAAAGAAAATGCATACCTAAACTTACCTATGTGAAGATAAGTGTGCTAAGAAAAAGGGGTATAACTTCCTAGCTAGGGAAGTGGATGAAGAACTAAAATAGTGCTTGTAGAAATAATGTATCCTTGTAATAGATGCCCCATACTAAATTTGAATAGTGCTTGGAGAAATAATTAATCCCTATAATAGATTCCCCCTATACTGAATCTGAATAGTGCATGAAGAAATAAGGAATCCTTGTAATAAATGGCACCTATACTAAATCTAAATACTACTTGAAGAAATAATAAATACATATAATATATGCTCACTATAATGAATCTATATAATTTGAAATAGATTTGAGAAGTGTTCAAAGGTCTAAAACTAATGTCTACCCTCTATCCCACACAAACTCCTGGGTCTGGGTCTAAGTAATACAATGGACCAATCACTATAGATGATCATATGGTCCAACCTAGTGACAACCTGAGTAATTCCTAGGTGTAAACTAAGAACTTTGGTAAATGTATAAGAATAAAATGGCATGTCTTTCCATCCCAATATGTATAATCCTAGAATATGAAGGACATGAACATATGTGTCATGCCCCCAAATCTAGTATGTGAGAAATTCATCTAGATAATCTATAAAAAAATATAACCACATATGATATGATCTATCATGTCATGTCCCATGTGAAAACTAGAGATCAAAGCAATGTGCTCTATACTATGCCTATAATCTTCTATTTGGTTTGTAACTGTGTCATGATATATGAAGTTGTATATGTGAGATGTGAAGTAATTTACATGCCCCCAAATTTGGTATTTGGATAGTCTGTATATCTATAAACCAAAGGTTTATCCCTTAGAATGTCTTGAGTAATGTTGAGTGACCCAAGGTGATCTGAATGACTATATATTCTTGACCAAACTAAATTGAGTGATGATAAATGACCCATATAATCTGAACCACTATATAATCTTGACTAATCTGATATGAGTGGTGCTAAGTGACCCATATAATCTAAACCACTAAATAATCTTGACCAATTTGAGTTAAGTAATGCTGATAATCTTAATACTAAAGGTGTAAAAACAATGTTGAGTGACCCATGTAGACAAAATCACTATGTGTTTCAATTAATATGAACTAAATCTAATAATTTGACTTCTAGAGGTATAAGAACCATGTGTGTGTGTGTGTGTGTGTGTGTGTGTGTGTGTGTGTGTGTGTGTGTGTGTGTGTGTGTGTGTGTGTGTGTGTGTGTGTGTGTGTGTGTGTGTGTGTAAGTGGATAGGTGTGATGGCTATGTGTAAGAATAGGAATATTAGGAATGATGCCCCCTTCTAGGTTGAGAGATGAAATCTATGATATAGGACGTTGATCCAAAAGTGATGACTAGTGGTAGAATGTATATGAACTTGGTTGGTATGTTTTGAATAGATTGAAAGTCTATTGTTTAATGGGTGAGATTGAATTATTGGGAGTGAAAGATACAGTTAACTAATTAGGATCATATTTTGTATTAGGGTATAGTAGAGATATAAAAACATTTGTGTTATGATAGGCAAATGAGGTAGTAATATATTGCATGAAGTGAACATTTGATTGATTGAATAGGCTAGGTTGCTTAGATATTTTGAATGAATGTTTTGATTAGCAGGTACTAATTTGTATTGTTAGGGTACAAAAGAGGTATAGGGATGTTTGAATACCCCTATAGTAAAATGCCATAGTGAGGGAAATAAGGGTGTGTGATTTTGAAGGTAACATTGTCACGATTTTATAGAATCAAATGGTTTATAAAATGGAGCTATGGGGCTCTAATTATTAGCAAAATAGTGTTTTACCTTTGAATATAAGAGTTGGTTGATATAGGAATTTTGATTGATTGTGTAGTGACTAGTTTGAGATATTTGAGGTCTAAAGTTTAAAATGCTTAAAAGATGATCACCTTCCATGACCCATATTGAGTAGTTGGTAGCCCAGATTGAAGCTAGTAGGGAGATTGGCCTAGTGGGTATGCTTAACACTTGATTTGTACCTATTTAGAAGCCTATTTTGGGTATTTTTGAGCTATATAAAGTAGTCTAGAAATTTTTTGACTAGTTCTAGTACTCCCATCCTAGAGTTAGCACTATTGTCTAGGATATAGTGCTACTATCCAAGTTCCAACACTATAGTCTATCACTAGTGTCCTTTTGTAGCATTGTTGTCCACTATAGATAGTTTTTTTAATTTTTGAGTTGTTTTTGATTTTCTTCTATTTGGCTATTTTTCTTGGTATTATTGTCTAATATATAGTCTGTTATCTAGTGTTTATAGGGTGAGGTGTGGATGTGAGAGTTATATAAAGATTAGGTGATGGAGACACTAAGGATGCTACCATTATCTATTGATGAGCATGATGTTATGGATAGGTTTGGATTGAATCAAGTTTATGAATTGGGTATGGTGTAGTGGGATAGGTACATAATTATCACCTTATGTGAGAGGTAGAATATTGATAACTATATATTATAGCTTCCTAATGGAGAGATCATTGTTACTCATGATGATGCGTAGCATATTTTACATTTGATGATTAGTGGGTGATAGGTGAAATTATAAGATGACATGGGTGCAGTTATCATGCATCTG